>OX393550.1:81140138-81340138 GCA_947650365.1 Chamaelirium japonicum | reverse complement strand
ATCAGTGCCATCATCTGATATCTGTCTCAGAAATCTCTATCTCCTCTTACCCTCTACCTCACCTTGATCTTCTTCTTGTGTTTGAACAAGTCGAAGAAACTTCAGTGACACTCGGCCTGTCGAGGTCACTTCGAAACAAGTGTTAGTGAATTCGGGTTGCTCCCTATAGCACGGAGACGTAGGCTTCGGCTGAACTCCGAGATCACTTCTCGTGTCAATTCTCTCTGGTTGCTTCTCTGTTAGCATATCAAAAGCTGCAACTCCAATCGACAGATCGAACCACGATCTATTCGATTCGAACTTCAATTGACTGGTGCTGCGAAGTCTTCGGGTCGGCACGAAGATTTTCCCCCACACCTCCTTGCATTATATGCTTGCTCTATCTTGAACCACACTTCTTGCTTCGCGCTCTTCTTCTCACCGAGTCACGCCTGTGTCTTGCACTTTGTTATCCAAGCTGCGCTACACTACTGCAGTTCTTTGCATTAGCTGCTTACGGCATCGTACTACCATTGTTTATAGGCTATGATTTATTTTTCAGCTCCTTTTGCTTGTTAGTTACGGTTTTTCTTTTCTTTCTTTTCTTCTTCTGATTTGATGTGATCGAGATCTCCCAGGAGGTGTCGAGCGCTTGCCTCCTTCGAGACCTCACGCATCCGTTCTTTCCGGTTCGAATCACCATTGGCCGCCTCCTCTTTGCTCTTTCTCTAGCTATGCTTCTTTTTCTTGCGCTTGCTTCCAGTCATGGTCTTGCTCTTTGTTGAGTAGCGTTTTTCTTCGCCACAGGGCCTCTTTATTTTGCAGTTCTCTATTATGGAGGCCATTGTTTGTAACTTTCAAACCTTTCAGTACTATCGGTTTTTCATTGTTTGTGGCTTTCATAGCCTTTAGTACTGGGATAAAGAGTTATTTGTGGTGATAGGTGCATAACATTTTACTAATCTTTATTTTAATGTTAACTATTGTAAATTGGTATGTAGAACACAATCAATCCAAACAATAAGTAGTCCAAACAATAGTTCAGACTGCAATAATCCATTTCAAATGGACCATCATGGTCAGGACAAGTACAGTCTTATGGTGCACAGTTTTTGAACTATTGTTCGGACCACTGTAGTTGTTTAGTCCGTGGTTGGGTCATGTGTCTGAACCATTTTTAGGATGCCTAACTTATCAATCCGAATAATGGTTAAGACGACCTGTGTTCAGGCGGGTGGCTGATTTCTCAGCCAACCATTTCTAGCCCTTGGATCTTGATCCAATGACTACTATTGGATTGAGATTGATCTAGGCTATAAATAGGCGCTTGGGGGGCTCTCTTGGAGCTACCTCTGCTATTATTATTTGCTGATTTGGTGCTTTCGAGAGAGTGAGGGCATTTGAGATTAGGAGAGGACCCCTTGATGAAATTTTTGATTCTTCATAATCTCCCTTTGATTGTTGTCGGGGGCTTGATCTCTCATTTAGGAATTAGATTTCATTGAGGGTTCCTCGATTTCAGTGTTCTAAGCTTTGTGGATTCTTGTTGAAGTCTTGCATTGTTCTCTTCAGTTTGCTTGGTAGGTAAAGACATTTCCTCTCTGATTTATGGCTTAATTTTCCTCCTTTGAAACTTAAATTCCATTCATGGGTTCCCTTGTGTGAAGCAAGGGAGTGGTGTTGTGGAGAAGCTACGTACCTACAAGCCTTTTAATTCCTCTTATTAGGTATTCGAGGTTTACCAATATAATATATATCCTTTGAGGTCCATCGGTCAACTTAGACGGTGAAGAAATCTCTTATATAGCGATATGCCCACAGTGGAGTACAATGCGCTCTTTGGATGCATTCTAGCCTTTGCTAAGGCTAACACTTACAGGTGTCTCCGCTTAAGAGAATCAAGGGAATCTGTGCGGTGTTGCGGGTGAGCATCCAAACCGTTCGTGTTAGATCGAAAAAAAATGCTGCTAGGTGGAGAGCTTGCGAGGAGTTGGAAAGAGCAAGACAGAATCAGCGAGGTGATCGGTGCGTAAATGCACCATATTTACTCCCCTAGACCTATTCTTTTTTGCCATCTTTCATATTGTGGGGGGAGATTACGGCCGCCGTACGGTCCCCCTCCAACAATTGATGGAAAAAGTTGACCTTCGAGATATGGCGCGCTGTAAAGCGCTGAGCTATCGCGTGCTGAGTTGTCACACTAACACTGTAGAGAGAGAGAGAGAGAGAGAGAGAGAGAGAGAGAGAGAGAGAGAGAGAGAAGGGTTGACACAGGAGGTGGTGACAGAGTTCGGCCGAAGCCTACGTCTCTGTGCGGTAAGACGCAACATTTGAATCCACTATCTCTGAAAAAGTAGAGCTACTTTTGGTAAATATCTAGAAGGATTTATCAGACCCCGAATAGTATCCATAGGCCCCAAGCAGAGCTGTGGGTCCCACAGTCATCTCTATGGGCCCCATGCAGGGCTGCTGGTCCCACTATCACCTCTGTGGGTCCCAAGCAGGGCTGCGGGTCCCACTATCATCTTCATGGGCCCCAGGCAAGACTATGGGTCCCACTATCGTCTCCATGGGCCCCAGGCAGGACTACGTGTCCCACTATCGTCTCCATGGGCCCTAGGTAGGACTATGGGTCCTAAGCAGGGCTAGAGATCCCACTGTCATCGCCGTGGACGCAGGCAGGGTCGCGAGTCCCACTGTCGTCTCCATGAGCCCAAGCAGAACTGTGGGTCCCATTGTTATCTCGATGGGCCCTAGGCAGGGCTGCAGGTCCCATTATCATCTCCGTAGGCCCTAGGTAGGGTTGCGGGTCCCACTGGTATCTCCGTGGGCTCAAGCATGGCTGTGAGTCCCACTATCATCTCCATGAACCCCGGGTAGGACTATAGGTCCCACTGTCATCTCGATGCATGGGCCCCCAAGCAGGCTTGCACCCATAGTTACCCCCTCCCAACTAGGCAGGTGTTAACCTAGTTGGCTGGGGCTCTATGGTACAAAACTGGTTGTGTGTCTGCTGACTCGTTGTTCGGTATCGACCGTCGCGCCAGCCGACCCCCTGCCAAGGGTCGACCAGGTGCATGTCTGGCGACCCGCTGTCCGGGGTCAACTGTCGCGCCTACCGATCCCCTGCCAAGGGCCGATCGGGTCCGCGTCTACCGACCCGCTGTTCGAGGCCGACCGTCGTGCTAGCTGATCCCATACGAAGGGCCCACCGAGTAAGTATCTACCGACCCACTGTCTGAGGTTGACCTTCGTGCATGTCGATCCCCTGCCAAGGAACGGCCTGGTGTATGTCTGGTCGGTCGATCGATCGGCCGATCGCTACCAATGGCCACGCGAGGGGTGGTCGGTCGCGCGGGTGTCCCTGTCGGCCAGCCACAGTGCAAGCCTGATGGATCTTCAGAGAGGCCCGACCATCAAGGTTGGCCGGTTGGTTGCAGTTAGCCGGCCGGTCAGAGCCCTTGTTGGCTGGGGTCGGCTGACACGTTTACGGTCCTGTCAGTCGAGTCAACCGACATGCAAGCGCCTGTATCGGTTGGGTTTGGCCGATCGTCGCCGACCTATCACAGAAGTTGCGATCAATTTTTTGGTCATCCCGGCGGCTGGCCGCAGGCCAAATTCGACCCACCGCGAGGGGGGCCTGGGTGGTCTGTTGCTGGGTCGTGCCTCCGATCGGTTGAGGGTAGAAGCCTGGTGATCGGTTGATGGGGGGGAGTCCGACGGGTGGTCGACTGGAAGGGAGGCGGCGGTCAGTAGAGGGATGGTATCAGCTCGGTGGAGGGCTGCGCCCGGTCGAGGGACGGGCACCCGACCGGTGGAGGCTGTGCTCGGTAGGGGGACGACACCCGGCCAGTAGAGGATTGCGCCCGGTCGGAGGACGGCATCTAGCCGATGGAGGATGCGCCTAGTAGGGGGACGACCCCCGGTCGATGGATTGTAACACATGTGGTGTTAGATTTGAGAATAATAGAAAACCTCAATGGCTAGTTTCGTCTTTTTACAGCCAGACTTTTCCTTTGGGCTTTTTCCCAATAAATGGAACATAAACCTATGGGATGTTTTACGTTCACATTCTCCGTAACTTCGCGCATGTCACGATGGTGCATTCCGTGCAACAATCATGTGTATGCGCAGTCAGTTTCGGCAGCCTGGCAGGTAAACCCTAGAAAAGCGATAATTGGTCGATAGTTGTAGCCATTTTGTTTTCCACAAGAGATCGGGTGATCAGATCGTAACGAACCAAGATACGTTAGATGAGGCTCTGAGAGAGCCTTCCAATGAGCCTGAGTTAGGGTCGATCCGACACCCGGGTGAATAGTTATTGCTATTTTAAGTTTTGGAGTCTTTCCTTCTTTTCGGGAGATCTAGAAATTAGAAAATTATGTACCAAGCGCTAACGCGTTCGCGTTGTCGAGACCTTTCCAACGAATCCTCTTGGGTCCTATTCCGACTTCTGGTTTGATAGTTACAAGTGATTATTCTTTTCAGCCCGGTTGATGGACGAATCGCACCCGGTTTCCAACCGAGCCCGGTTCAGGGCTCGGGACCGAGCCCGACCAGCCCTGGAGCCTGCCTCCCGGTGTCCTAGCATAGTTTAAGCTCTCCTGACCTCCCTCTCCAATGATTTAAAATCCGAAATTCGGATGGTAATTATCGGGTAAGATTTGGGGATGATAAATCCATATCTTTTAGTCCTTATCCCTTCCCACTTATTAGGAAACCTTAACCGACCCTATCCCCAACCCTTATCTAAACAGCCCCCCCTATATATATGAACCGAGAGAGAGGGAGAGAAATAGAGAGAGAACGGGAGAGAGAGAGAGAGAAGGACGTAGTAGAGAGAGAGAGAGAGAACGGGAGAGAAATAGAGAGAGAGAGAGAGAGAGAGAACGGGATGCAGAGAGAGACAGAGAGAGACGGAGACGGAGAAGGAGGAGAGATCGAGGGAGATGGAGCACCGACCCGCCCCTCGCCGGAGCCCCGGCGAGCACGCCGAGACCCCCAGGTCAGCCCCCTCTCATCTTCTCATCCCCTCCGCGACCCAACCCCGCGACCCCGGCCCTTCCTCCTCCCTTGCCGCGGCCCACACGGGCAGTGGCTGTCGCCGCTCCGAGCCCCTCCCCGACGACCAACGACCTCCGACCAACCCCATGCGACCCCCCTCCGGCCGAGCTCGATCTCGGGCACCGACGGCCGCTCCGGCCGCCTCCCACCGTGCCTCCTCCGTGGGGGTGGTGCGGGAGAGGCCGACTGAGTGCTCGCTGGCGCTCCAGGCCGCCCCTCCCGCCGGCCGCCGACACGTAGGAACCAGCGCCGCTGGTTCGGTCTCATGGAGAAGAAGGAGATGGGGGGGTAGTTTGGTAATTTCCAGGTTAATAAATTAACCCCAGACCCGACTTGTTTAACACTGAACCCGACCCGACCCAACATGGCAATGCAGACCCGACCCGACCCAGCAGACTCAACCCATGCAATGAACCGGTCTGGTTCACTTGAACTAGACCCGTGAACCAGTCGATTTTGGTTCGACTGCTATTTCTCCGTCCGAACTCGGAATTGGACGAAACCAGCGTCATTTCGACCGGCTCAGAAAATACTACCTGTTGGTCATAGTTTAGCATAGAATTGTACTGTCTAATACCCTGTTTTATCCTTTGACCCGATATTATCGCGGTACCGTGGTTTGACCGCCGTTTCATCGTCCGAACTCGGATTCGGACGAAACCAACGGCATTGTGCTCAGAACTTTGAGTCCCACCTATTAAACCCAGAATATAACCCTAGAACCTCTTCTACCCTAGTGAACCAACCATGCGATCGGTTTCACCGGTTCTACGTGGTTTGACCCGAAGCTATTCGATCGAAGTCGGATTCCAGCGAAACTGGACCCATCAGAAAGGGTTCTTCGAGCCCGATTCGATGAGTAGGTTTAGCTTCTGTTTACTTGATTGGCCTAGTATTGTTTAGGTTCGAGTTCTTCAGTCGCACGGATTTGCGTACTGTCGACTCAATGTTGGTCCCCTATCGAGGGTGCCCGACTATCCTTGGTATAGAACCCTCGTCGTTGTTTCTTCTGTTTTAATCGATAGCATTGTGATATAGAGCTGTGCATGTTATCAGACTATGATTGTGGTGATCCAACGGAGGCGGATCAGAGACAACTAGCAAGCCGGAGTCGTGTGCGATCGACAACCAGGTGACATCTACTACCCTTGCGTGGTCTTTAATAGTGGAAAATGAGAATGACTAAGGGTAGGTGTCCATGACACTGCATGCGGGCCCCGCCGGGCATCGTTGCATGTGGTCAAGTGGACCCCGCCTTGCATGCGGAGTCGCGAGTCCGACGACGCATGCTTAAAATATAAATTAATATATTAATAATGATTGCTTTTGATTGTATGCATGGACACTGTAATTAGGATTCCCTTATATTAAACAATAAATTGAATAACTAATAACTATCGGGGCCCACCCTCCTGAGAGGAGTATGGCAACCCTAGCACACGGGTCACTGGGATGAGTGTCTTACTTTATTGATTTATTATGTCGCATGGGTTGCGAGAGCAGTACGGGACCAGGAGTAATTTGTTGGAGATTGTTAAGCATTAAATAGACTTTTTGTAGCTTCATTGTATATGTTGAAATATGTTATATGCGAATCTACCTGGTTAGAGGGTAGGGACCCCGTGCGCGCAAGGGCCGTGAACCACCCTACGCGTACAGCCGAAGTTAAGTAGGGTAGGGGTCACGGGCAAGGGTTGTGGTAAAGCCAATAGGTGGTGCCCTCGAGTAGGGATTGGCCTAGCAACCCTGTCCCGGGGAGTTGAAGTCCCTATAGTAAAGCAAGTTGGGCGGTAGAGCTCCACCGTGAAAGACGGGAAACCCCTTATGATCATCTGGGTGACTAGCGCATGGTGTTGGTGGATGCACGGCGAGAGAGTTGGCCCTCTACATCGAAATAAAAGGCCCTATAGTAATGCCCGACCGGGGGCAGGATGAACAAAATATCTGGGGTTCATATTTGAATGTGTGTGTTTTATCTATATATGAATTTAGAATTGTGTGACTGTTTACATGATGACCTCGTGACTTTATATGAATGTCTTATTTAATTTATTCTTTAAGGCTGTAGAACATTGAATGGACTTTATGTTAGATAACCTAGTGACAGTAGGAATTGCATGTGAATATAGACTACTGATAGGTTTAGGTTTCATTATGCAAACTTTGATTCTACTAGAACTGATAGATCTTATCTTAATTTATTAAGATTAGTTGTCTCATATTATTAAAGACTATTAGGATGTCACTAGCCATTAATTTGGCTAATCTCCCAATTTCCTATTGGGGGCTACTCTTTCCCACGAGTAGGCTCAGTTGCAGGTCCGGAGGCTCAGGAGTAGCAGTAGGAGTCCAGAGGCGGAGTTAGAGTTGCAGTGTTACCTTTCTGCTTAGTACGTTAATCTTGTCGTCTTTTCTCTTTAGATATTGTAATTGTATTGGAATAAGAGTTCTTATTAGTTAGTTAGTATCATATGGTTGTAGTTGCAATGGTTCCAGCTGAATTCTTTTGGGTAGGCCTCTCCTCAAGGCCCCAAGCCTGGGATAGATCATGATGAAAATATAAGTACATATAAATGACTAAATTGATTAGCCCTGTAGATAGGAACCCTAGACTGGTGCACCTGAGTGTTAGGGAGTGGTTGAGACCACTTGACTAGCCGTAGGAGGCTTGAGCCTCGTGCTCCCTCAGATAGACTTCTGTCAGTATGTAGTAGCACCGACAGGTCACTCATACTGAAAGGATATGACTTTTGAAGGTTGAGCTTGACTAGATAATATTTTCTCTCTGTTGATAATTTATCTTTCTTTGCTTTTTAATAAAAATGTTTTTCGAAAAATCAAATTTAAAAGATTCCCCTCTTGTTTCTCCCTCCTTCTTGTCTTTCATATTAGAGAGCGTAGAAGCCCTGTGAGAACCCAAATTGGTGTAATTAATTGACCAGACCCAAAACCCTCTTCTTTTTCTCATTTCACACCCCAGGGATCGGTCTTCAGATTTCTGGGGCGTGACAGCTGGTATCAGAGCTTAGGGATATGTTCCTAGGAGTTTCGTTAGGATGTTATCTTGTGATTATATTAATGGGAGGTCTAGGCTATAATAGTGCTTGGGTTATTCTAAAGATAGTCGGGAGATTGATTTGTTAGTATCTCTTAGAATAGTTAGTGATAGCTTAGTGTGTGTATCTAAGGATGAAAATATATGGTTTATTGGAGAATTGGATAGGTTGGAGAAATTGATTTGTGATTAAGAAATTGTCCATACTTGAGTATTTGATTGATCAACACCTGATAGGGATTGATAGGGATATGTTTACCTCCGGACCTTAGTGTTTAGGTACAGAGCTAGTCGTGATGACTCAGGTAGGAATCACCTAGAACATCTTAACCAAGGATAGTGTTTGAGTCAATCACGGAGTTTTTATTTGGAGTCTAATGTTTATTTAGATTTGCTAGATGTGGGCCTGGTGGCGAGTTGACTAAGAACTGGATATCAAATTTTAGTTAGTAATATGGTTATTTGATTTTGGAAGATGAATGTATGATCGAATATGTTTGGGAGGATGTATATCGGCATGGTTGTGAGGTCCTCTTTTTGTTAGTTATTATTTTCAGCTAAACTTTAGTATTAGAAACCTAGCCGGTATTTTGGGACTTATTAATCTTCGTTGACCCTTAGCACTAGAGACCTAGCCGGTATCTTAGGATTCCTTGATTCTACATCGACCATTAGTATTAGAGGCCTAGTCGGTATTTTTAGGATCGTCCGTTATTTAGTTCTAGGTATAATCTTCTTGATAATTTTCTCTGGTGTGTCATGGGCTGGTATAAAGCTTATATGTTATTTTAAAATAAATCCTATGAGTAGTGATGATGACCCATGGGGGTAGTGGTTTCAAAGAGTATACCAGGAGATGGAAATCTCAGGTAGTAGTTGAGTTCACATGGTTCCTAAATTTTGGAATGTCTCGATGAAGACCCTCGCGACAAGATACGCACTGTTCCTCGAGAACTTTGGCGGTGGATTATGACTGTCCGGTAGAGGACATTGTGAGGCTACGCACTGACTCTTCGGAGGCTTTGGCGGTTGGTTTCGTAGTTCCTGTTGGAACTTGCGGCAGAGCGTGCACTGTTTCTTCGGAAACTTTGGCAGCTGGCAGAGCTTGCACTGTTCCCAATCGGAACTTTGGCAGCTAGTTACGCAGTTCCTGTTGGAACTTGCGGCAGAGCGTGCACTGTTTCTTCGGAAACTTTGGCAGCTGGCAGAGCTTGCACTGTTCCCAATCAGAACTTTGGCAGCTAGTTACGCAGTTCCTGTTGGAACTTGCGGCAGAGCGTGCACTGTTTCTTCGGAAACTTTGGCAGCTGGCAGAGCTTGCACTGTTCCCAATCGGAACTTTGGCAGCTAGTTACGCAGTTCCTGTTGGAACTTGCGGCAGAGCGTGCACTGTTTCTTCGGAAACTTTGGCAGCTGGCAGAGCTTGCACTGTTCCCAATCGGAACTTTGGCAGCTAGTTACGCAGTTCCTGTTGGAACTTGCGGCAGAGCGTGCACTGTTTCTTCGGAAACTTTGGCAGCTGACAGAGCTTGCACTGTTCCCAATCGGAACTTTGGCAGCTAGTTACGCAGTTCCTGTTGGAACTTGCGGCAGAGCGTGCACTGTTTCTTCGGAAACTTTGGCAGCTGGCAGAGCTTGCACTGTTCCCAATCGGAACTTTGGCAGCTGGTTACGCAGTTCCTGTTGGAACTTGCGGCAGAGCGTGCACTATTTCTTCGGAAACTTTGGCAGCTGGCAGAGCTTGCATTGTTCCCAATCGGAACTTTGGCAGCTGGTTACGCAGTTCCTGTTGGAACTCGCGGCAGAGCGTGCACTGGCCAAATGACAGTGACGTTTTGATTTATGGGCACTGGAAAGATGTTAGTAATAATGTCAAGAAATTTGTCTATATTTATGAAAATTGAGAATGCATTATCAGTTGTAATCTTAAGAATAATCATTATTTAGGGGATTCACTTAGCTTTGTTTCTAATTGTTTTGGTTTAGAACCGATCAATCAATCTTGTAGAAAGATACTGTCAGTATAAGGTGTAGTCGTGTCGGTATCCTAGTTTTCGGCTCTATTTGGCCAGTAGGTTAGTTGTTCTCGTAGTTCAATATTTTCTACGTGAGTAGTAGGTTTCCTCGTATATCTGAATTGTGGATCATAGTGTATCTTTTAGAAGGTTTCTAAGTCTTGCGATAATAACATAATTGGAATTGTTAGTGTTAGGTCTTTCATTGAGCGTCAGCTTTTTCATTGTTCTCTTCTTATTCTCGCTCGTTTGTGGTTTAGTGTGTTTTCTGAAATTCAACATTTTTTTTTAGTTAGTTAGTGTGTATGTTGTGATATCCAATTCATATCTTAGTGGTGTTTTTCTTATAGGTTAATAGGGTAGTAGTGGTTGTGTAGGTAATAGACGCATTTGCTCCGGAGAGAAGTCTCATAGGACTTAAGTCTAGGCGTACTAGTTCGAGTTATCTAGTTATCTTCAATTCAATTCTATAGGTGTATAGGTATATGTTTATTTGTAGGAATTACGTTTCCGTGTTAGTATCGTTAGTTGAGAATGTCTCGTGATCTTGTTTCGTGAAATCGGATTGCTACCTCACTTTGAATAAGGGGGACGCTCCTTATCCAGGGAAGGGAGATAATTCACAGCCACGAAATTTTTATTAGTCCATAATTGTTAGGACCACGATTGAACGTTATGCCTTGTGTGAGCTCCACGAGAACCTAATGTTCTAATCCTATCCTAATAATTATGTAACTCGATTGTATAAGTTCGGTTAGTAGTCTCGTTAGTGGCGGAGTCTTTCTCTTTTTAGTATGATTGGCGTATTGATTTAATTTCTCGTGGACGGTATTAGAAAGGATATGGTACCAGTTGTGAATTCGTATTCGTTACTTTAATGGTAGGTTGGTAGGATTGTATCGTCAGTTTTAGTAATTGAATTTTCGGGACGAAAATTTCTTTAAGGTGTGTAGGTTGTAACACCTGTGGTGTTAGATTTGAGAATAATAGAAATCCTCAATGGCTAGTTTCGTCTTTTTACAGCCAGACTTTTCCTTTGGGCTTTTTCCCAATAAATGGAACGTAAACCTATGGGATGTTTTACGTTCACATTCTCCGTATCTTCGCACATGTCACGATGGTGCATTCCGTGCAACGATCATGTGTATGCGCAGTCAGTTTCGGCAGCCCGGCAGGTAAACCCTAGAAAAGCGATAATTGGTCGATAGTTGTAGCCATTTTGTTTTCCACAAGAGATCGGGTGATCAGATCGTAACGAACCAAGATACGTTAGATGAGGCTCTGAGAGAGCCTTCCAATGAGCCTGAGTTAGGGTCGATCCGACACCCGGGTGAATAGTTATTGCTATTTTAAGTTTTGGAGTCTTTCCTTCTTTTCGGGAAATCTAGATATTAGAAAATTATGTACCAAGCGCTAACGCGTTCGCGTTGTGGAGACCTTTCCAACGAATCCTCTAGGGTCCTATTCCGACTTCCGGTTTGATAGTTACAAGTGATTATTCTTTTCAGCCCGGTTGATGGACGAATCGCACCCGGTTTCCAACCGAGCCCGGTTCAGGGCTCGGGACCGAGCCCGACCAGCCCTGGAGCCTCCCTCCCGGTGTCCTAGCATAGTTTAAGCTCTCCTGACCTCCCTCCCCAATGATTTAAAATCCGAAATTCGGATGGTAATTATCGGGTAAGATTTGGGGATGATAAATCCATATCTTTTAGTCCTTATCCCTTCCCCCTTATTAGGAAACCTTAACCGACCCTATCCCCAACCCTTATCTAAACAGCCCCCCCTATATATATGAACCGAGAGAGAGGGAGAGAAATAGAGAGAGAACGGGAGAGAGAGAGAGAGAGAGAAGGACGTAGTAGAGAGAGAGAGAGAGAACGGGAGAGAAATAGAGAGAGAGAGAGAACGGGATGCAGAGAGAGACAGAGCGAGACGGAGACGGAGAAGGAGGAGAGATCGAGGGAGATGGAGCACCGACCTGCCCCTCGCCGGAGCCCCGGCGAGCACGCCGAGACCCCCAGGTCAGCCCCCTCTCATCTTCTCATCCCCTCCGCGACCCAACCCCGCGACCCCGGCCCTTCCTCCTCCCTTGCCGCGGCCCACACGGGCAGTGGCTGTCGCCGCTCCGAGCCCCTCCCCGGCGACCACCGACCTCCGACCAACCCCATGCGAGCCCCCTCCGGCCGAGCTCGATCTCGGGCACCGACGGCCGCTCCGGCCGCCTCCCACCGTGCCTCCTCCGTGGGGGTGGTGCGGGAGAGGCCGGCCGAGCGCTCGCCGGCGCTCCAGGCCGCCCCTCCCATCGGCCGCCGACGCGTAGGAACCAGCGCCGCTGGTTCGGTCTCGTAGAGAAGAAGGAGATGGGGGGGGTAGTTTGGTAATTTCCAGGTTAATAAATTAACCCCAGACCCGACTTGTTTAACACTGAACCCGACCCGACCCAACATGGCAATGCAGACCCGACCCGACCCAGCAGACTCAACCCATGCAATGAACCGGTCTGGTTCACTTGAACTAGACCCGTGAACCAGTCGATTTTGGTTCGACTGCTATTTCTCCGTCCGAACTCGGAATTGGACGAAACCAGCGTCATTTCGACCGGCTCAGAAAATACTACCTGTTGGTCATAGTTTAGCATAGAATTGTACTGTCTAATACCCTGTTTTATCCTTTGACCCGATATTATCGCGGTACCGTGGTTTGACCGCCGTTTCATCGTCCGAACTCGGATTCGGACGAAACCAACGGCATTGTGCTCAGAACTTTGAGTCCCACCTATTAAACCCAGAATATAACCCTAGAACCTCTTCTACCCTAGTGAACCAACCATGCGATCGGTTTCACCGGTTCTACGTGGTTTGACCCGAAGCCATTCGATCGAAGTCGGATTCCAGCGAAACTGGACCCATCAGAAAGGGTTCTTCGAGCCCGATTCGATGAGTAGGTTTAGCTTCTGTTTACTTGATTGGCCTAGTATTGTTTAGGTTCGAGTTCTTCAGTCGCATGGATTTGCGTACTGTCGACTCAATATTGGTCCCCTATCGAGGGTGCCCGACTATCCTTGGTATAGAACCCTCGTCGTTGTTTCTTCTGTTTTAATCGATAGCATTGTGATATAGAGCTGTGCATGTTATCAGACTATGATTGTGGTGATCCAACGGAGGCGGATCAGAGACAACTAGCAAGCCGGAGTCGTGTGCGATCGACAACCAGGTGACATCTACTACCCTTGCGTGGTCTTTAATAGTGGGAAATGAGAATGACTAAGGGTAGGTGTCCATGACACTGCATGCGGGCCCCACCGGGCATCGTCGCATGTGGTCAAGTGGACCCCGCCTTGCATGCGGAGTCGCGAGTCCGGCGACGCATGCTTAAAATATAAATTAATATATTAATAATGATTGCTTTTGATTGTATGCATGGACACTGTAATTAGGATTCCCTTATATTAAACAATAAATTGAATAACTAATAACTATCGGGGCCCACCCTCCTGAGAGGAGTATGGCAACCCTAGCACACGGGTCACTGGGATGAGTGTCTTACTTTATTGATTTATTATGTCGCATGGGTTGCGAGAGCAGTACGGGACCAGGAGTAATTTGTTGGAGATTGTTAAGCATTAAATAGATTTTTTGTAGCTTCATTGTATATGTTGAAATATGTTATATGCGAATCTACCTGGTTAGAGGGTAGGGACCCCGTGCGCGCAAGGGCCGTGAACCACCCTACGCGTACAGCCGAAGTTAAGTAGGGTAGGGGTCACGGGCAAGGGTTGTGGTAAAGTCAATATGTGGTGACCTCGAGTAGGGATTGGCCTAGCAACCCTGTCCCGGGGAGTTGAAGTCCCTATAGTAAAGCAAGTTGGGCGGTAGAGCTCCACCGTGAAAGACGGGAAACCCCTTATGATCATCTGGGTGACTAGCGCATGGTGTTGGTGGATGCACGGCGAGAGAGTTGGCCCTCTACATCGAAATAAAAGGCCCTATAGTAATGCCCGACCGGGGGCAGGATGAACAAAATATCCGGGGTTCACATTTGAATGTGTGTGTTTTATCTATATATGAATTTAGAATTGTGTGACTGTTTACATGATGACCTCGTGACTTTATATGAATGTCTTATTTAATTTATTCTTTAAGGCTGTAGAACATTGAATGGACTTTATGTTAGATAACCTAGTGACAGTAGGAATTGCATGTGAATATAGACTACTGATAGGTTTAGGTTTCATTATGCAAACTTTGATTCTACTAGAACTGATAGATCTTATCTTAATTTATTAAGATTAGTTGTCTCATATTATTAAAGACTATTAGGATGTCACTAGCCATTAATTTGGCTAATCTCCCAATTTCCTATTGGGGGCTACTCTTTCCCACGAGTAGGCTCAGTTGCAGGTCCGGAGGCTCAGGAGTAGCAGTAGGAGTCCAGAGGCGGAGTTAGAGTTGCAGTGTTACCTTTCTGCTTATTACGTTAATCTTGTCGTCTTTTCTCTTTAGATATTGTAATTGTATTGGAATAAGAGTTCTTATTAGTTAGTTAGTATCATATGGTTGTAGTTGCAATGGTTCCTGCTGAATTCTTTTGGGTAGGCCTCTCCTCAAGGCCCCAAGCCTGGGATAGATCATGATGAAAATATAAGTACATATAAATGACTAAATTGATTAGCCCTGTAGATAGGAACCCTAGACTGGTGCACCTGAGTGTTAGGGAGTGGTTGAGACCACTTGACTAGCCGTAGGAGGCTTGAGCCTCGTGCTCCCTCAGATAGACTTCTGTCAGTATGTAGTAACACCGACAGGTCACTCATACTGAAAGGATATGACTTTTGAAGGTTGAGCTTGACTAGATAATATTTTCTCTCTGTTGATAATTTATCTTTCTTTGCTTTTTAATAAAAATGTTTTTCGAAAAATCAAATTTAAAAGATTCCCCTCTTGTTTCTCCCTCCTTCTTGTCTTTCATATTAGAGAGCGTAGAAGCCCTGTGAGAACCCAAATTGGTGTAATTAATTGACCAGACCCAAAACCCTCTTCTTTTTCTCATTTCACACCCTAGGGATCGGTCTTCAGATTTCTGGGGCGTGACATGGATGGTTGCGCTCGATCGGGTGTGGCGCCCGGTCGGGTGTCAGCTGCATCCGATTGGGGGTGGCGCTCGATCGGTGTCAGCGATGCCCGGTCGGGGGTGGCTGCACCCGGTCAGGTGTGGCTACGCCCGGTCAGGTGGTTGCTACGCCTAATCGGGTGTGGCTGCGCCCGGTCAGGTGGTGGCTACACCTGGTCGGGTGGGGGGCCCTAAACCCTAAACTATACCTAACCATAAAGCTTAACTACACCTAACCTTAAACCTAACCCTAACCCTAAACTAAAACTAAACCCTAATCCTTACCTAACCCTAAACCTTAACACTAACCTAACCCCCTAACACCATAACCCTAACCCCCTAAACCCTAACCCTCACACCCTAACCCTGACCCCCTAACCCTAATACCCTAACCATGACCCCCTAACCCTAACCACCTAATCCTAACACCCTCACCCTAACCCCCTGACCCTGACAGCCTAACCCTAACCCTGACCCCCTAACTCTGTCGGTCGGTCAGCGGCCCTCGGTCTGCACGAGCTTTGGAGGAGGCTAGGGAATCTCCTACTTTTCTCGAAATTGATAGTGGGAGATTCCGTCGAGTCTATAAATAGAGCTCGAGGGGCCTTCATTTGTCACTGTGCTGAGAATTTTTCGAAACTTCTCAACTCTCAGATTCTCTGAGCTTTCGTTTATCCCTTCGATTGATGTCTTTTGAAGGCGGTGTGGATCGATGGGGCATAAGAGGACTATCGTTTGCCTAAGGAAAGGTCTGAAGGACTTCTTCAAGAGTTCGTCGGAGGCCAAAGGTTCGAACCCTAGTTCGGAGGTGAGTCCTCAGGAGAAGGGCAATCCCCCTCGCCTTGAGTCGAATGCTCTGGAGAAGAAGGACAAGTCTTCTCAGTCGGAGCTGGCAGCCAGGACAATGAAGAAGAGGTTGAGGAGAAGCTTTGCCGAGGGGTCTACTCCGTGCAAGCCTCCTCAGGTCCCTCGCATGGACTGCGTGCCCGAGGTCCCTGATGCCGCTGGAGGCGGAGACTCTCTACCAGCACGAATAAGGCTTCCATGAGCTAGAGAATAATCATGAGGCGTGGGTGGCATTGGAGGGGCTCTTCAAGGTGCACCCTCAAATGCCGAGTTTTGTAGTGATCTACAGGTCTTCGGGATCGACAACCAAATCGTCTTCCTCAGCAAGGTGAGCAGGGAGAAGACTTCAGAGATGATCGTCTTGGTGGGTCAGCTGAACTACAGGATGAGGCTACCACTACTGTTGTTCGCTGCCCGTCTGCTAAATACATTGGGCATCTATCCCGGGCAGGTTTCGGGGGAATGCCTAGAGCGTGATCTACGCCTTCTACCACGTGGAGTCAAACTGTCAAGAGGGGCTTTGGAAGTGTTACACTAGCTTGAGGAAGGACAAGCCGTCACGTATCGAGCTGGGATACTTCTTCCATCACTACAAGTGGTAGTTAAGCAAAGTCGTAGGGAGCTGTTTCTTCCACCTTCAGGGAGTGTCGACTCTGAGGCTGATCGAAGATCTATCCGACTCCGACAGAGCCTTCGCTCAGGGGCTGTTCTCGATCATGGGAGAATGGTCACTGGTTAGTATAAGAAGTTATAGTTCTCCGTGCTGAAGGAGGTGAGGCGCTATCAGGCTGGCGGGGACCTTGGCTGACTTCTTAGCGTGCGGCGGCCATCGACAACATCTTCCTCGAGTTGACCTGCGGTAGTAGATCGTGGAGGCAGTTCCGTTGTTGTCCCGTGCACTATGGGACGAAGCACTTATTGCATCGCCTCACGAGTCGCTACGAGAACAACGACACCATCTACTTGGACTACGAGGATGAGCAATGGAACAAGAAGAGGGCCAGCCTCAAGGGGCCGGAGATGATGGAGAAGCCATGAAGTTGATGATCCTGGCGAAGCAGCGGGGATGATCAAAGAAGGTGGCTGGAGATGGAAGTCAAGCCCTGCCTCAGGGCAAGGCGACTCTTGCTAAGCGTCACCTACACTCGCCGTTGGGGGAGTCTTCTAGGGCAGAGGAGGCCTCCAATGATGTTGACGAGGAGGATGAAGATGAGGAGGAGGAGGAGGAGGGGAGCAATGACGAAGAGGGGTCTGACAGCTCGTGGGAGCTTTTAAAGCAAAGCCGAGATACCGATGCCCCCAGTGGTAGAGTTGCCTCTTTACCGCGCAAGGGAAAAATGTCTACTGGCATGGAGGCCTTCGCCCACCACCTAAAAGAGGAGGAGGAAGAAGAGGAGCACGAGGTGCCTTTCGAGCCTCGTTACGACTTCAGCCCCCTGGTGTCAGGGTCAAAGGGAAAGGCAGGCGGAAGCCTGGCTCGATACCGTTTGCCAGTGATACTTTCATGGCCACTGTCGGGCAGGTAGGAGCGGTAGCTGCTACCACGGTGTGCCTTCGGGCTCTAAAGGATGCCCGATTAAAGGCGGGGGAGTCGGTTTCTACTGTTGCGATGGCTCCATGGGTTGACGCTTCATCATCGTCGTGTCTCTCGCCAAAGCTGATTGAGGAGCTTGCCGAGGCTGCAGTGATGGGGAGGCCGACCAGGTCACCCTCTTCCTCGATGGGAACTGAGAGGAGGTCTCAGGAGGAGCGGATGTACGTAGAGGTAGCGCGAGGCAGCTGCTAAGAGGGTCATTGAGGATTTGGATATCGATGACGTCGATCCAATCGTGGATATCGATGACGTCGATCCAATCGTCCGGCGCCTGACAGAAGCATTCGACACTCCCATTGACATCATCACTAGTCGCCCCTTGAGTGTGGTAAGTTAGCACTCATGTTGCTCGGCTCTTGTTTATTGTCACAAGAGTTGACGCATCTTGTTTGTTTGCGGATCAAGGCATTGGTGCAGGTCGTCGGCAGGAGCCACCGCCGTGAGGAGAAAGATGAACAGGGAGAGAGCCGAGGAGATGATCGCCACCTTCAAGACCGAGCTGGAGGAGATGAGGGAGGAGCTGTGAGTTTCCCAGGGCCAAACTTCCGAGGTAGCCGAGCAGCGGGACGATGCTTTGAAAAGGTTGGCCGACCGCTGCTTCGAGGTGGAGGCTCTCCGAGCAGAGATGCAAGCCAGTACTGGTCATACTCTGGCATGGAGGAAGGTGGAGAAGGAGCAAGAGAAGTTGAAAAATAAGGGTTGGAAGGTGAGGCTAGCTAGTACCCCTACTATGCCCTTTATACCTCTCCTCTCTTGATTGCAGGAGAGTCTTGTATTTGTATACCTCACCCTTAAACATATTGGATTCAGCCTACGGGCTCTGTGGTTTTTTCCCTCCTTGTTAGGATTAGGTAGGGGGGGGGGGATTTCCATATAAACGTTAGTCTCTACTTATCTCTCTCTCTCTCTCTCTCTCTCTCTACTTCTGTGCCACAACGATTACGCGCTCTATATCTCCATGCGACCCTTGTCATCTACACGTGTAACCTGTCTCGCGACGAACCCGGACCGAACATCTAACTCATAAATCGATCGTTGCGAGGGATTACCAAAAAATCCTCCACAACATCTGGTGCCCACCGTGGGGCGCAGTCCAAAGTGACCGATGCAAACGAGAAGTCCATCGCAAACTAGACGTTGCCATGGTGTCGAGGACAAGAACCAGTTCCTAGATCCAAACCTCTGTCTAGGAGGGACATCCGACCTCTCCCTCAAAGGCATCGTCCTCTAGCATTGTCCCACCAACGACAATGCCCAGGAAGGACCAGCCCTGCCCGCCGCCGATGAGGCAACTCTTTGAAGGGTGACCCAACAGGGTCTCTCAGAGACCTTCTACACCACGTTAATCACAAGCTTCTCAGCAAATGATCGTGGCCGAGATGGGGCGGACCACACCCCCGCCCCCACAGTAACATCGCCCACACAACTTTTATGTGAATGAAATGTCCAAAATTATGGGATATGTAGTTATCTTTTGAGGTATGTCCAGGCATGATCATTGTTTTTTATTTTGTCATAAATTTCATTATTTTAGATCGCCCCTTTTGATTAAGTTTGAAGTTATCCGATCTAGTGATTGATACTTTAAGTTTAACATCACAAATTATCCATCAAAATTTTATTAAGCATTCCGTCAAATCAACTTACATAGGATTTTCCCTAGAACTATAAATTCATGTTTTATTTAGCTTTTCCTAGCTCATTTGATGACCCTAAAAGTTCTAGAATTTTCTGATTTTTGGTGAGGATGATCACCTTACGCTAGACAACACACCCACAAAAAATTATCAAATTCTAAAACTTTTAGGGAGTTAAACAAGCGAGAGTTGCAGCAACGATCCTACTTCTCAGGTGCAGGCTCCTTGCCCTCATTTGACCCCCCATAGAAGTTTTGGAATTTGGTGATTTTTTGTGAGGATAATCATCTTACCTTAGACAACACCTTCACCAAATTTTATCAAATTTTAAAATTTCTAGGATAGGTAAAACAGGTCTAAGGTGCAGCAACGATGCTGCACCTTCAGTCCAGGCTCCCTTTTTCCATATACCGACTTTATCGAAAATCATTTTTTTAGAAATTCCCAACGGCTAGTGTTTGGTTCACTCTTAATTTAGGGTAGCATTAGGGTTAATGAACCCAACATTTCACATACACTTTAACATGCTTGAAAAAAAAACCCGACAACTGATGTGGCGGGATGCTTTTCATCGGCGTGCCACCACGTGGTTGTTCGATCGCCACTTTGAAAATATTTGTTGTCGAGGGCTATCAAATAAATATTTTTAAAAATATTGTTTTGAGAAAGAATTTTTTTTTCTTCACTTTTTGTCTTGATAAATTACATTTAATTAGGTATGTCAACGGGTCAGATTCGGATCCGATCAGATTATATCCGAATTTGATTGAGTTATTTTTCGAATTAGATATGATATTTTTAAATCGGATCTCGGGAGCAAAATACTAATACCAGGCCTGGAGTTATCAGATTCGGATTGAATAGTTAGTAATCGGATCTCGAAGCAAAATACTAATACCAAAACTGGAGTAATCAGATTCGGATCGAATTCAGATCATGATCTGTTTAATAGGTCTAGGAGGTCAAAACAACTTAAACAGTCAAACATAACTCGCAACTTTTAAGTTTAAATCACTTATTAACTCGGGCCAATGAATTTGACAATTCATAGACTCGACGATAAAAATGTTATTTCCGGGTCTTTTCGTTGCATTTACTTATAACAAGAAACAACCACCAGGGTACGGCCGAACTGGGCATCCGATTGTTGAAATAAGATAATTGCGTTGGGTCTCAGATGAAGTATGATATCTATATCTATATCTATATCTATATCTAAGATAATTGCCCGGTTTTCTTACTAGTATATACTAAAATGGAAGCTTCTCTTCCGTGTTGTGACACGTGGACGTCTTATAAAGAGCTAGAATTCTTCTTCTGTGTGTGAACGCGGCTCTCTTTTAAATCCATTTAAAAACCTATCATAAAGAAGATAAATTTTCGTTCAATGACATTTAATGATCATTTGATGTTAATCTCTCTCTTTCTCTCTCTCTCTAACAAGTGAATCACACTCACTTCAGATTTCACACTTCTTCGAACAGTTACGATGTCATCTTTGTCAAATGGTGTGCATCAAGCACATTCGGGCATTGCCCGGGTTTCTTACTAGTCTACTAGTAAAATACTAAAATGGAGCCCACCCTCTCGTGTTGTGACATGTCGACATCTTTTGAAGAGCCAGAATCCTTCTCCCGTGTGCTCTCTCTCAAAAATCCTATTAAAAATTAGATCCATTCTATGACAGTTAATTAAGAAAATCAGTAGTATTCTCTCTCTATCTAATAAGTGAATCACACCCAGACGAGTGAATCACACTTACTCTAGATTGCACACTTCTTTGGACGACTGTGATAACGTGTGTGTTAAAAACCGATCAGATCAAATTTGATCCAATATACTTCAAGTCGGATCGGAACGTTTTTAATCGGATCTCGAACCAAAAAACTAAAACCAAACCCGAGAATTTTGGATCGGATTCGGACTGGAATTGGCAGGCCCACATGCATCCCTCCCTCACTGCTCCCTTGGCCAGAGGAGCGGTGATGGAGCGAGTGGGAGAGAGCACGATCGCCATCATCCTGATCAGAGTCCAATGAAACCCTCCACCGACCTGTTTCCTTGCAGACCAAATTTCCCAATACCGTGGTGGGCCCATCCAAGATTCGGGCCCCAGACCGCCCTCAGGATCCACCGCTGCCGTAGGAATTGGGTCTTCCAGCTTCGAGAGGGGAGAAGGGATTTATTCCCGGGTGCTCCCCGGCCATCGGGATGTCGGATCCGGCGGCGATGGTGGCCGCCATCGAGTCCCGGTTCAGCAATCTGGAGCTGATCGGGAGGGGCTCCTTCGGCGACGTCTTCAAAGGGTAAAAAGCCCCCGCTACACTCTGCTCTGATCCCATGTCGTGTGGGCTACACTTTCGCGCATGCCCTGTTTGTTGTATTGCTTAGCCGGGGTCGTTTCCATCTGCTTGATCGTAGTCGGCGGGATTAGATTCTTGAATGAATTGGGATGGAGTCAAAACATCAATAAGAGTGCCTTTAGGCCATGCCCTTGACAGATTTGCATGATTAGTAGTTGGGGGACATACTGCGGAGGTGGGGGACGTCGGCAAGCAGGCATTGCATCGGCCAAACGCATGCCGATTCGCCCCTGCCTCCGCAGTATGTCATGTTGTATGTTCAAATAACACTTTCGATTTATGGAGTATATTGGTTTATTGATCACTTGGCTTTAATGCACTCCATTAATTGAGACATGCCAAGTATATGGGTTTTCCACTTCTATCGCTTTCTTGTACTTACTGAAGTCATTTGATGCGATATGCAAATTGGCTGTATATGAAAAGCATGATAGGCTTGCATGGGTCTTCATTACTGCACAGTAATCAGCATGAATTCGATCAATGTTGTTGTTGGTGGTAGTGTTCATGAGGGAATTATATTGTTTAGTGGAAATTATCTGTTCAATGTGGTTGGGGGGTGAGTGGGGGGGTAGAGCTCAGTCACTGGAGGAGATGAATGGAGCCGTTGATCCTTGGATACACCGATACTTCAAAACAGGTGCCGTACCCGTATCGGATACTTTCCGATACTCCGATACGGCCCGATACGGCGGGATACGTATCCGATACGGCTACAAAGTATCGGAATTAAAAAAAACAAAAAAAAAAAATCCGATACGGCGGGGATATGGGCCCGATACATCGGAGATACGGCCCGATATGCCGGAGATACGGCTCGATACGTCGGGGATACGGCCCGATACGCCGGGGATACGGCTCGATACGTCGGGGATACGGCCCGATACGTTGGGGATATGTATTGGGTCTAAATATATAATATTATACATATATATTATATAGGGTAAATTACACATAGACCTCCTGTATTATGACCGATCACTTACACCCCCTATAGTTTGAAAACCCAAAACAGAACCAAGAGGGGGTGCAAATGGTGTATTTTTCAAAATAAAGGGGGGGATTTGTAGGGTTTTAAACATAAGGGGGAGTAAGTGATAAGGTTCAAACCCATCTGGTGAATCACACTAATTGGATGCCACGTCAACTGGTGTAACAGACGGCTGTGATTTTTTTTAGGTTATAACTTAACCTCAGATCGCTCAGACTGAGATCCCGTGGCCGACCTTGTTGGAGAGCGAGAGAGGGGGAGTGACCAGGCGGCGACCACACCGACCAGGCGACGACCACGAGGCGGCGACCACATCGACCAGGCGACGACGACCAGTGCTCAGGGGTTTTTTTTTTTCTTCTCCTCTTCTCCTTCTTTTCTTCTTTTTTTTTGCTGGACGGACTGAGTTTCGCTCGGATTGTTAGGGTTTCGGTCGCCGAACCTTGCCGATTTCGGCCGAAACCCACCTTTTCGGTCTTCTGCTGGACGGATTGAAGGGCAAAGTTGCTTTTCTGGGTTTTTTTTTTCAAATCACATTATTGAAGGCATGATCGAATTTTTTTTTTTAAAATCCAAAGCCTCGAGTGAGTTTCGCTCGGATTGTTAGGGTTTCGGCCGTCGAAACCTTGCCGGTTTCGGCCGAAACCCTAACAATTGGGCTGAAACCCACCTTGTCGGTCTTCTGTTGGACGGACTGAAGGTACAGTTACTTTTTTTGTTTTTTTTTTCAAATCACATGATTGAAAGCATGATCGAAAGGTTTTTTTAAAATCCAAAGCCTCGAGTGAGATTCGCTCGGATTGTTAGAGTTTCAACTGCCGAAACCTTGACGGTTTCGATCGAAACCCTAACAATCTGGCTGAAATCCACATTGCTGTTCTTCTGCTGGACGAATTGAAGGTACAATTGTTTTCAAACTATTTACTATTCATATTCTAGCACAAAAATTATTATATTTAATTATTAATATTATATATATATATATTAAATTACAAATGTATCTCCGCCATACCGCGTATCCTAGTTTTTTAAAAATCCATGTATCCCCGTATCCGTATCGGTGCTTCCTAGCGTTGATCTAAATGGATGTTAGATCAACAAGATAAATATCAGTTCCTTCAGAGAAAAATGCATATCGATAACAATGAGTTTTTGTAGATAAGTAGATTACATAGTTCCATTGACGTAAGTTTAAAGCGTAATTTGTAGGGCGCATGTTTTTTGTAGGGCAGCAAGTACAATAACTCATGTGGAATTGTAGGACAAAGACTTGTACGTTTGTTATATTGACACATGCTATTTCTCAACTTCCTTTAATAATTGTAGACTTCTAGCAACTCCTATCCCATATGGCACATAGAAGGGGTATGGGAGCCGGATTTGGGTAGGAGTTGGTTTGGAGATGCTCCAAAGTTCAGTGGGGCCCGGGTAGTGGAGGATAGGAGCTCAGTATCTTGGGGTAACTCAAAGGGAGCTCAAGAATCAAGACTTGAGGCTCAAGTCATATGATCCTAGCACGCTTGAGCGACCCAGCTCAAGTGGGGTCACAGCATGCTCGGGGGTGCATGGGCCACGAGAGTACAAGTCCTAAGTATAATCCTAGGAGCACCTAAGAAAGCTGACAACCTGTTTGGTTGGATGCAGTTCTGACTACACATTGTATTTCCAATGTTTGCAGTGGAAAGTGTACAATTGCAGTTGGAAAGTATGCTGTTTGGTTGGAGAGAGTTCTGATGTTGCATTGCAACTACACTGTTTTGTTGGATGTAGTTATGAATGGTGTAGTTGCAACTCCACTGTTTGGTTGGATGTAGTTATGTCGTGTGAGTTGCAACTCCACTATTTGGTTGGATGTAGTTATGACCAAGGTTTGTAGTTTTGGTTCTGGTTTAGGTCCGCCCACCAAGGATCGGTTTCGGAGTTTCGAATCGGGAGTTTCGATGGTTTCGGTTTTATTTTTTAAATTAAAAATAATTATAAAATATAAGAATAATATAAAATAATTACTTCGGTACCCACTTCATAGTGGTCTTGTTTTTAAAAGAACGTGTCTTTTGCTTTACCTCGATTTTTTGTCAAAAACGTTGAAAAATCGTGATTATGAATTTTGGCTAAGTCTGGAGGAAAAAAGAGTTCTTGTGAAAGAATTTTTTTATATATTCAAAATATTTTAGCGGGCTTTGGGTTTTTAAGCTGATCTTATGCTTCTAGATTTCTGAGATTTTTTCGGTCCAAAATACATTGTGGTTTTTTTTCACCGAATTTTCTTTTTTAGCCAAAAGTTGTAAAGTCTGATTTTGTATAGGAACTAAAAAATTACATTTGATTCCTTTGGATTTTGATTGTTCTGATATTTTTATTAAATCCAAATGGGGGGTATTTGCTTATTTACATAACATAACTTAAAGTAAATGGAGGACTTAAAATATTTATTTATGTAAATTTGTCTGTCAAACTGTCATGCTGAAATTCACCTTATCTTGAATCCAGTCCTACTTTTATTAAGTGCGGAGTTTTGAAACTTGAAACTGGAGGGTTTCGGGATCGGTTCCGACCGAAATTGATCTGAAACATATCGGTTTCGGTCGACACTCCAAACCTTGGCTATGAATAGATCTACTGACTTAACTATAAAAATAAGATAATAAAATATATTTTAAAAAGAGAAGTGGATCTCCAGTTTTGAAGAGAAAGAGTTGAATGCCCAGTTTTTAGAGAGAGAAAGTTCTAAATGTCTAATTTTTAGAGAGAAAGTTCGGGATGTCCAGTTTTTAGAGAGAATGTTATGGATGCCAGGTTTTAGAAAAAGAGCTGTGTATGCCCAATTTTTAGATAAAGAAAGTTAAGGATGGCCAATGTTAGAGTAAGAAAGGTTTGAATGTCCACTTTTTAGAGTGAGAAAGTTCTAGATGCCCAGTTTTTATAGAGAAAGTTCTGGATGCCCAGTTTTTAGTGAGAAAAGTTATGGATGCCCAGTTTTCGTAAGAGAAAGTTAAGGATGGCCAGTTTTAGAGTAAGAAATGTATGAATTTCCAGTTTTGAGAGAGTTATGGATGCCCAATTTTTAGAGAGAAAGTTATGTATGTCAGTTTTTAGAGAGAGAAAGTTAAGGATGGCCAATTTTATAGTAAGGTCTGAATGTCTAGGTTTTAAAGTGAGTTCTGGATGCCTAGTTTTTAGAGTGAGAGTTCTAGATGTCAATTTTTCCTAACGAGCAATCGATTACTATACTAATGCATGCAAACTGAAATATTCGAGCACCTTGATCCTATTGAAAAGAAAGGGCTCGGGCGATAAGGCCGGTGGGGTCAGAAGAATTCAGAGAAGTTTGAATCGGGGAAGGCTTAAGCCGATACCGAGGATTTTTAGAGGGAAAGTTGTGGATGCCCAGTTTTTAGAGAGATAGTTAAGGATGGCCATTTTTAGAGTAAGAAAGGTCTGAATGTCTAGTTTTTAGAGAGTTTTGGATGCCCAGTTTTTAGAGAGAATTTTGGATGTCCACTTTTTAGAGAGAAAGTCAAGGATGGACAACTTGAGAGTAAGAAAGGTCTGAATGTCCAGTTTTTAGAGTGAGAAAGTTCTGCATGCCCAGTTTTTTAGAGAGTTCTGGATGCCCAGTTTTTAGAGAGTTCTGGATAGGGTTAAGGATGGTCAATTTTAGACTATGAAAGGTCGGAATGTCTAGTTTTAGAGAAAGAATTACAAGATCATGCATCATAAAGAGAAATAAAAAAGAATTACAGGCTTTTGCATCAAGTGACTAAACATTTCTCATTAATATAATATAATGAGATCCAAACCATAGTTGTCAAGGCGTCAAGACAAGGTTAGGCGCCCGGAGGGAGCCTAGGAGCCTAGGCGTGGCCTTATGTGCATAGGCGTGACCTTATGTGGGTATATATGTATTGTCTATACTTGCAGGTATATATGTAATAGGTAGCAATATAACACCTTACTAACATGAAAATATTGAAATTGAGCATATTCTAGTCAAATGCATGCAACACAATGACACATACATAGTATAAACATGTAAACAACAAAAGGAACAAATGGAATACAAACACTTGCTAACATAAAATTGAGCATATTCTAATCAAATGCATGCAACACAATGAACACATAGTATAAACAAGTATGCAACAACACAATGAATAAAGAAGATGAGGGCGGGTTGGGTTTTACTTAAAAAAAAAACCAAAAATCAATGCCTAAAACTAGGTGTGTGCCTAGCCTAGATGCGCCTAGGCCACCGCTTAGTGCAGTTCGTCTAGGCGCACTGGGGCTTAGCTATCTCCGGGCAACTAGTGTGCCTAGGCGCGCGCCTTGACAACAATGATCCAAACATATAAAATGTTACAAGCGCTTGCATCATAAAGTCAAACCAGTAAAATAACCATTAAAAATTAAAAAAACAAGTACAAAAGATCCACAAAAAAAAGCTCCCATCCACGAGTAGCAGTGCCTTGAGCACACTCGATGGCCACACTAGTTGCTTCAACCTTTGGGGGGTTGACGAACATATTTTTGTAAAGGGCAGTCAGATGTAACGGAAAATTTGTTGGTAATGTTGCACGATGATTGAGTAATGATCTTCTTGGTGATATGATGCCAGCAAATGATCACATGGTTCTTTCAATCTTTATAGGAAATGCCATTTAGCCTTTTGGAATTTATTTAGTCTTGCTTGTTTCATTTCCAAAATTAAGCTAACTGATAAAAATAGGGGTTATACTATTCATGTACGCTTTTGATTCAATTTGGTAAAAAGATTGAGTTCTGTTTATTGATTATTTATATTCAATTGATTCTCTGAACTCTGAAATGTCATACAGAGGCAATTTGTGCTGCAAGATCATAGGTCAGATTGATACACATGTTGGTCTTTGTTTTGTCAATTTTGTAGTTCATGTGCTTGCTTCTATGTTTATTGAAGATCCAGCCAAGGAATTTTCACCACATCCGGTGATGTGATCTCTAATTGGATTCTAGGGTGTATATTTGTGTTTGCCTTGTGATAGTATAGTCAATAACTACCCTTGTCATTTTAGAATTCTCTAACAAATGTCTTGCCTTGCAGGTTTGACAAGGAGTTGAACAAAGAGGTTGCTATCAAAGTTATTGATTTAGAAGAAGCGTGAGTGCCTACTTTAGAGATTATATCATGTTGCCCTTTTCTTTTGGAAGTACTGGTTTCCCAGACACGGGTTGTTTTTACAATAAACCACTCCTATGGTATCATAGCAGGTCAATGTCAGTGGATTATCACAAAACCAGAGCAACATTAAAATAATTCCCTTTTTCTTAAAACATCCCCCTTTTTGTAATAACTATTTCTGTAGAAATGCTACGCTTCTATTTCTTTGATATTTAAACACTAATAGATTACGAAAGATGCAAATGTATTGTACTTAAGTATTACTGCTTTTGCAATGAAGATTGCCATGGCAGATATATAATTATATAAACCTATAGAGCAGCAACTAGTATCTGAAGTTGTCGATTTTGATTTCAATTTTATTTCTTCCCTTTCAGATTGTGGCTCATTTAAACAACATGAAATATATATCTGGTGTAGAACTTATATTGGGTATTTAATCTGTTTATTTATCCTACCTTTTTCTTGCTATTCTGTGAAGAAACTTCTAATACAACTTCTTTTGACTATTCTAGAGAGGATGAAATTGAAGATATTCAAAAGGTATATGAATAACAACATTCGTTTGCAGCCCAATATATCATTTACACGGTAATTTTGCTGAAAATATTTTTTTTACTGCCAGGAAATTTCAGTTTTGTCCCAATGTCGATCACCATATATAACTGACTATTATGGCTCATATCTGCATCAAACTAAACTATGGATAGTTATGGAGTACATGGCTGGTGGTTCTGTTGCTGATCTAGTAAGTTCAAATAAGCATTTGTATTTGTTCTACTAATTTTTGTTCATGTATATTTATTGCAGTTACTTATGGAAACTATATATATATATATATATATATATATATATATATATATATATATATATATATATATATATATATATATATATACGGGGCTCGGGAAGCTGAACTCGAGTTCACCATTTCAAATGGTGAACTCGAATGGAGAAGCTGCTACGCGTTCTGAGAAAGTGTTACTTTTTGCTTTATGTCTTTTCAGTGTTCAACCCTAAAAAATACTTATCACCTCATACTTGCTTTATATCTTTTCAGTGGACACATGGCGTAATATAAACCATGTGTCACCATTCATTTGTGAACTCAAGTTCACCAAACCCTTTCCCTATATATATATATATATATATATATATATAGAGAGAGAGAGAGAGAGAGAGAGAGAGAGAGAGAGAGAGAGAGAGAGAGAAATGCTAGAATGCGGCATGCGGTAAGTGCGGCACCTTACCGTAGCCGTCTGATGCACCGCTGCGTGCATGCGATGCACGCAGCGCGTGCATCAGACGGCTGCGGTAAGGTGCCGCACGTACCGCATGCCGCAACATAGCATGCCCCTATATATATATATATATATATATATATATATATATATATATATATATATATATATATATATATATATATAGGGAAGTGCTAGAATGCGGCATGCGGTGCGTGCGGCATCGCACCGCAGCCGTCTGATCAACTGCTGCGTGCATCTGATGCACGCAGCGCGTGCATCAGACGGCTGCGGTGCGATGCCGCACGCACCGCATGCCGCATTTTAGCATACCCCTATATATATATATATATATATATATATATATGTATGCGTGTTACGTTGTGCTTTGCGCTGCCGGCAGAGAAAATGAGCTGCGAACCCCGGTCGTCCGATCTGCGATCCCGATTTTCAGCCAATGTTATTAAAATCGGACCGGACCGGCCGGTCCAGACTGGGAACCGGTGAACCGGTAGGGAAACCGGTCCGGTTCGGATATGAACCGGTGTTGGAAAACGAACCGGTATTGAACTGTCGGGCCGGGCGGTTTTCGGTATAAACCGGACTGGACTGGGCGGTTTTAGGTATAAACGAACCAGTTTTTTTTTTTGGTGCACAAATGCTCTCTCTCTCTTTCTCTGGGTTTGACTGTGTTTGTTGGGCCGGTGAACCGAACCGGACCGGCCGGCCGAACCGGACCGGCCGGCCGAACCGGATCGGTACACAGACCGGTTCGTCCTCCGGTCCGGTTCTGACAACATTGTTTTCAGCCGATCCCGAATCAACCGCTGCTGAGCATTTCTTTGGTTTGTTCGATTCCCATTCGTTGGATCAATGGGGAATCGAACGGACCAAAATTTTTTCGCTGTTACTGTAGCGGCTACAGTAATAGCAAATTTAGTTTGGATCGTTTGATTCCAATCAATGCAACGGATGGGACGATTGTTGTGTTCGTTCGATTTTCATCCATTGGATCAATGGGAATCGAACGGACCAAAAAAATTTCGCTGTTACTGTAGCGGCTACAGTAACAACGATTTTTTTTTTGGTTCGTTCGATTCCCATCGATCCAACGGATGGAAACCACCCGAACCAATTGTGTGTTCATTCGATTTCCATCCGTTGGATCGATGGGAATCGAACGGACCAAATTTTTTTCACTGTTACTGTAGTCGCTACAGTAACGACAAATTTTTTTTGGTTTGTTTGATTCCCATCGATCCAATGGATGGGAATCAAACGAACCAAACAAATGCTCCGCAGCGGTTGAATCGGGATCGGCTGAAAATCGGTATCGCGGATCGGACGGCCAGGGTTTGCAGCTCATTTTCTCTACCGGCAGCGCACAGCACACACCTCTCTCTCTCTCTCTCTCTATATATATATATATATATATATATATATATATATATATATATATATATATATATGGGGGAATAGGGAGTATGGTCCTCCCCTATATATAGGTGCCACGTGATACTTTTTAACTGTTTTTTTAAATGGATGGTCAATCCACTCTACTTGGATCATGATTAAAAAAAATAATAAAAAAAAAATCTTAAAATGACCTGATCAATGATCGACAAATTTAACGGTAAACTGTAGCTCGCAAATACCCCTTTCTATGGTTAATCTAAAAATGCTACTTGACATTTTTTTTTTTCATAATCATTGTTAGGAAAGGTGAACCCACCTTTTGACCAATGCCCTAACCCTGGTTAAAAATTACCATGTGGCACTTGAATTGAAGGGAGGACTAGCGTGTTTGCTAGTCGGGAGGACCATGCACCCTATTCCCTATATATATATATATATATATATATATATATATATATATATATATATATATATATATATATATAGAGGGTAGGGAGCCTGCACTTGAGGTGTAGCATCGTTGCTGCACCTCTCGCTTGTTTACCCTCCCTAGAAATTTTAGAATTTGATGATTTTCGGCGGGTATGTTGTCTAGGGCAAGGTGATCATCCTCACTAAAAATCAGCAAATTCTAGAACTTCTAGGGTCATCAAATGAGCTCGATAAAATTAACGGTTACAGTGAACGATACAAAATGTTTCGAACATTTGATGACTCTAGAACAAGTTTTAGAATTTACTGATTTTTTGTGAGGATGATCACCTTACCCTAGAGAACAAATCCACCAAAATTCACCAAATTCTAAAACTTCTAGGATGGCAAACAATGTCTGTGGTGCAGCAACGACGCTGCACCTCAGGTCTAGGCTCCCTTTTCTCATATATATATATATATATATATATATATATATATAGATATATATATATATGGGAAAGGGTTTGGTGAACTTGAGTTCATAAATAAATGGTGAAATATGGTTTATATTGCGCAATGTGTCTACTGAAAAGACATAAAGCAAGTAATAGGGGATTTTCATTTAAGAGTGTTGAACACTGAAAAGATATAAAGCAAAAAGTAAAAGAGGGCTGAACATTTTTTCAGGACATGTGGTAGCCTCTCCATTCGAGTTCACCATTTGAATGGTGAACTCGAGTTCAGCATCCCTGGCCCATATATATATATATATATATATATATATATATATATATATATATATATATATATATATATATATATATATATATATATATATATATATATATATATATATATATACAGTCCGATTCTCCTAAGGGATGTTGCCCATCTTTATCTTAGGGGACAAAAAAATCTGATCATCCATTAAAAAAATATTAGTCAAAAAGTACCACATGGCACCTAAATATAGGGGAGGACTAGCGTGTTGGCTAGTTGGGAGGACCATACTCCCTATTTCCATATATATATATAGGAATTATTTGGTGCGGTGATGTGGTGCGTGCAGTGTCGCACCGCAGTTGCCCGATGCGCTTCTCCGTGTGTACGATTCACTGGGCAAGTGCATCGGGCGGCTATGGTGCGACACCACATCGCACCTCACACCGCACCGGATCACTCCTCTCTCTCACTCTCTCTTTATATATATATCGGGTCTCGATCCAGTGACAAACCTCTTATATGAGAAACCTTGTGAGAAACTTACCTAGAGATTTTAGAATTTGATGAAACTTAGTGGGTGTGTTATGTATGGCAAGTTGATCATTCTCACAAAAAATCATCAAATTCTAAAACTCTTAGGGGCATCAAATGTTAGAAGATTTATCGACCATCCATAAAAATCATTAATTTGAATAGCATATTTGTTAAGCTTAGAGGTTTTAGAATTTGTTGATTTTTGGTGAGGATGATCAACTTGTCATACATAGCTCACCCATCAAGTTTCATCAAATTCTAAAACCTCTAGATAGGTTTCTCATATAAGAGGTTTCTCACTAGATCGGGATATATATATATATATATATATATTTATATATATATATATATATATATACAGAGAGAGAGAGAGAGAAATGCTAAAGTGCGGCGTGCGGTGCGTGCGGCGTCGCACCGCTGCGTGCATCGCACGCACCGCAGCGGTGCATCAGACGGCTGCGATGCGGCGCCGCACGCCACACCCTAGCATATATATATATATATATATATATATATATATAGGGGCATGCTATTATGCGGCATGCGATAAGTGTGGCACTACACCGCAGCCATCTGATGCACGTGTTGCGTGCATGCGATGCATGCTGCGGTGCATCAGACGGCTACTATGCGGTGCCACACTTACTGCATGCCGCATTATAGCATGCCCATATATATATATATATATATATATATATATATATATATATATATATATATATATATATATATATATATAGGCTGTTACGTTGAGCTGTGAGCTACGGGTGGAGAAAATGAGCTGCCCTCATTTTGATCCGCCTAGGAGTTTTGGAATTTGATGAAATTTGGTAAGGGTGTTATCTAGGATAAGATGATCATCCTCACCAATTTTCATCAAATTCCAGAACTTCTAGGGTCATCAAATGGTAGAAGCATTATCTACCGTCCGCAGTCACCGTTAATTTTGTTTCTACCATTTGATGACCCTAGAAGTTTTGGAATTTGATGAAAATTGGTGAGGATGATCATCTTATCCTAGATAACACCCTCACCAAATTTCATCAAATTCCAAAACTCCTAGGGGGATCAAAATGAGGGCAACTCATTTTCTCCACCCGTAGCTCACAGCTCACTGTAACATTCCTCTCTCTCTCTCTCTGTATATATATATATATATATATATATATATATATATATATATATATATATATATATATATATATATATATATATAGGGCTGTTATACTGCGCTGTGAGCTGCGGAGCAAAAGTGCGCTGCGATTTTAAGCCATCGGATCTGGTGTGAACCGACGGATGAGATTCACCCCCACAAAACGAAATCGCTGTTACTGTAGCGGATACAGTAACAGCGATCCGTTCTCCGGTGAACAGGAATCCTGCATGCCATCATCCCGAGCTGAGGGGCTCTCCGGTGAACGGCTCCGACCGGCCCCGTCCCGCCCTCCTTCTCCGACTCCGACCCCGCCGTCCTTCTCCGACTCCGACCCGGCCCGCCCTCCTTCTCCGACTCCGGCCACGCCCCGCCCTTCTTCTCCTTCTCCGGCCCCGCCTCGCGCCGCCCTCCTTCTCCAACTCCGGCCCCAGCCCTGCCCTCCTCCTTCTCCGGCCCCGCCTCGCGCCGCCCTCCTTCTCCAACTCCGGCCCCAGCCCCGCCCTCCTTCTCCGACGCCGACCCCACTTCCTCTGACTCTGGTCCCCGGTACAACGATCCATCGGAGGAGGGGCGGCACTGGACTCGGAGGAGGAGGGCGGGGCGGAACTGCAGTCGGAGAAGGAGGGCGGGCGGGGCAGGAGTCGGAGAAGGAGGGCAGGTGGTGACGGAGTCGGAGAAGGAGGGCGGGTCGGGCCGGAGAAGATCTTTGGTCGGGTGAATCTTATCCGTCGGTTCACAACAGATCAGACGGCTTAAAATCGCAGCGCACTTTTCACTCCGCAGCTCACAGCGCAGTATAACATCCCTATATATATATATATATATATATATATATATATATATATATATATATATATATATATATATATATATATATATATATATATATATATATATATATATATAGAGTAGTGATACATTGCGGCCGGGGTAACGTGCAGCCACACCCTTCGGGGGTATTTTTGGAATTTTATTTTTTTGGGGATTGATCACCCACTCTTGGATTGGACACACAAAAAATTTCGGCCCGATCCAAGACTTGTAGGTCGTCCAAATGTGTTGATTTTTTATCGGTCGTTCATTTTTTTTGCCATTTTGATCAACACATTTGGACGGCCTACCGGTCTTGGATCGGGCTGAAATTTTTTGTGTGTCCAATCCAAGGGTAGGTGATCAATCCCCCAAAAAAAAAAATTCCGAAAATACCCCCGAAGGGGGTGCCGCATGTTAAGCCCGCACGTTACCCGCCGCAATGTATCACTATTCTATATATATATATATATATATATATATATATATATATATATATATATATATGACTTTGTATGCCCTTGCAAAGAAGGCCTCAATGTATGCTCCTCTATTAATATACATAGAGGTTTTCGAATTTGCTAATTTTTTGTGGATGTGCTATCTATATTAAGGTGATCATCCTCACAAAATAATTTTTTGTGGATGTGCTATCTATATTAAAGTGATCATCCTCACAAAAAATCTGCAAGTTCTGAAACCTCTTAAGTATTTAAATAAGCTCTTCAAATTTATGGTCGAAATGGACGGCTGATAAAGCTTCTAATATTTTGGTGGGCCTAAATATTTTAGAATTTGTTGATTTTTTGTGGATATGCTATCTATAGCTATATGATCATCCTTACCAAAAATTAGGAAATTCTGAAACCTCTAGATGTATCAAAATGATAGAAGTTGTATCGTTTGTTTATTTCAATCGTTAATTTGAAAAGCTTATTTGATATATTTCAAGGTTTTTGAACTTGCTGATTTTTTATGAGGACGATCACCTCAATATAGATAGCACATCCACAAAAAAATTGAAAATTCGGAAACCTCTATATATGTTAATAGAGGAGCATACATTGAGGCCTTCTTTGCATGGTCATACAAAGTCACGCTCCTCTTTCTCTCTCTCTCTCTCTCTCTATATATATATATATATATATATATATATATATATATATATATATATATATATATATATATATATATATATATAGAGAGAGAGAGAGAGAGAGAGAGAGAGAGTTACAATGAGCTATGATCTATTTGAGAAGAAAGTGAGCTATGATAAAAAATGTCTATCTATAAGTTTCAGAATTTGTTAAAATTTTGTGGGTGTGTTGTCTAGGGTAAGATGATCATCCTCATCAAATTTCAACAAACTCCAAAACTTCTAGGGTCATCGAACGTGCTAAGACAAATTAACGGTACTATGGACGGTCGATAAAGCTTTTACGGTTTTACCATTTGATGACCCTAGAAGTTTTGGAATTTGTTGAAAATTGGTGAGGGTTATCAATTAACCCTAGACAACACACTCACCAAATTTCAACAAATTCTGAAACTTAATAGGGTGGCATATAAACTCATATAGCTCATTTTCTCCTCTTATAGCTCATAGCTCACTGTAACACTCCTCTCTCTCTCTCTCTATATATATATTTATATATATATATATATATATATATATATATAACAAATGGATGTTAACGAGCAAACATATGTCAGCTATGTGCATACCTCATCCAAACAATGCATCACAACCATACAAATTAAATCCAACGACCAACATCGAACCAACATATGTTAGTTGTGATGCATGCACCGACCAAACAATGCATCACAACTATATATACGGTCGATAAATCTTCTAACATTTGATGCCCTTAGAGGTTTTAAAATTTGGTGAATTTTTGTGAGGATGATCAACTTGCCATAGAGTGCCCACCAATTTTCATCAAATTCTAAAACCTCTAGATAGGTTTCTCAAAGTTATCTCAAAGTTATCTCATATATATATATATATATATATATATATATATATATATATATATATATATATATATAGTGGCGATCCAGTGAGATATCTCTTATATGAGATAACTTTGAGAAACCTATCTAGAGGTTTTAGAATTTGATGAAAATTGGTGGGCACTCTATGGCAAGTTGATCATCCTCACAAAAATTCACCAAATTTTAAAACCTCTAAGGGCATCAAATGTTAGAAGATTTATCGACCGTATATATAGTTGTGATGCATTGTTTGGTCGGTGCATGCATCACAACTAACATATGTTGGTTCGATGTTGGTCGTTGGATTTAATTTGTATGGTTGTGATGCATTGTTTGGATGAGGTATGCACATAGCTGACATATGTTTGCTCGTTAACATCCATTTGTTACTGTGCTCAATTGCATATGTTGCACTACTTCCATTGCATCTGTTTCACTAGGCGGCTGGGCGGTGCATGCACGCTAAATTCTGCATGTTGTGCTCCGCTGCATTTGTTTCAATCCTCCCAGTGCATATGTTACTCGTCAAGGTCGTACCAAGTGGATTGCACCAACAACATCGCACTTGAATGATTATATCTATATATATAGGAGGATGCTTAGGTGCGGTCCGCAGCCGTCCGATGCACCTACCGCGTGCATCGGATGCACGGAGTGGTGCATCAGTCGGCTGCGAACCGCACCTAAGCATCCCCATATATATATATATATATATATATATATATATATTGACCCATATTTTTTTGACCCTATTTGACTCATCATCCTAATAATTGGATTTGGGTTTCAGAATGTGCTGATTTTTTTGTAGAGGTGCTATCTATGGTACATTGATCATCCTCACAAAAAATCAACGCATTCTAAAACCTCTAGATGCATCAAATGTGCTCTTCAAATCAATGGTTGAAATTGACGGTCGAAAAAGCTTGTAACATTTGATGGCCCTAGATGTTTTAGAATGTGCTGATTTTTTGTGAGGATGATCAACATACCATCGATAGCACCTATATAAAAAATCAGCACATTCTGAAACTCGAATCCAACGATTACGATGATGGGTCAAAATATAGGTCAAAATTTCATGGGTCATCCGATCCTGACCCTATATATATATATATATATATATATATATATATATATATATATAATATATATATATATATATATATATATGTGTAGTAGTGATACATTGCGGTCGGTAACGTGCGGCCACCCCCTTCCGGGGTATTTTTGGAATTTTTTTTTTTGGGGATTGATCACCCACCCTTGGATAGCACACACAAGAAATTTCAGCTCGTTCCAAGACTTGTAGGCCGTCCAAATGTAATCGACTTTTATCAGTCGTTCATTTTGTTTGTCATTTTGATAAACACATTTGGACGGCTTACAGGTCTTGGATCGAGCTGAAATTTTTTGTGTGTGCTATCCAAGGGTGGGTGATCAATCCCCAAAAAATCCAAAAATACCCCGGAAGGGGGTGCCGCACGTTACCGGCCGCAATGTATCACTACTCTCTCTCTCTCTCTCTCTCTATATATATATATATATATATATATAGAGAGAGAGAGAGAGAGAGAGAGAGAGAGAGAGAGAGAGAGAGAGGAATGGGATGCTGCCTATCAAAGCAGCGTTTTTGCTGCTTTGAGACATTGTTTGACCATCCTAGAAGTTTTGGAATTTGATGAAATTTGGTGAGGGTGTTGTCTAGGGTAAGATGATCATCCTCACAAATTTTCATCAAATTCCAAAACTTCTAAGAGGGTCAAATGGTCGAAGCAAAATGCTGCAGATTTTAACGGTGACTGCAGCCGACTGATTTTGCTTCGACCATTTGAACCCCCTAGAAGTTTTGGAATTTGATGAAAATTTGTGAGGATGATCATCTTACCCTAGACAACACCCTCACCAAATTTCATCAAATTCAAAAACTTCTAGGATGGTCAAACAATGTCTCAAAGCAGCAAAAAATGCTGCTTTGATAGGCAGCATCCCATTCCTCATATATATATATATATATATATATATATATATATATATATATATATATATATAAAGAGAGGAATGCTAGAATGCGGTAATCCAATTTAGATGCACCTATAAGTTTTGGAATGTGTTGTTGTTTTGTGCATGTTCTATACACGTGGATAAAACATGCACAAAAAAACAACACATTCCAAAACCTATAGGTGCATCAAATTTGGATTACCGCATTCTAACATTCATATATATATATATATATATATATATATATATATATATATACATAGAGAGAGAGAGAGAGAGAGAGAGAGAGAGAGAGAGAGAGAGAGAGAGAGAGAGAGAGAGAGAGCCTACTCCATGGAGTAGGCAACTTACCTACTCCATGGGTTAAATGGATGCCATGTGGCACTTTTTAACCGGAGTTAAGACTTTGTCAACTTAGGTTCACCCCTCTCAACAATTGTCAAGAAATTTTTTTTGAGAAAAACACATGCCAAGTGGCATTTTTAGCATGCAATTTTTCTTTTTTTATGATGCACGGTTTACCGTTAAATTTGCTACAACTTGATCGGATTGATTTAGATTTTTTTCTTCGGATTTTTTTTCATAATCCTAATCTATCCATATTGGATTGTCTATACATTCACAAAATAGTGAAAATACCCAATTAAAAAGTGCCATGTGGCGTCTATTTTGGCCATGGAGTAGGTAAGTAGCCTACTCCATGGAGTAGACTACCCTTTTCCAATATATATATATATATATATATATATATATATATATATATATATATATATATATATATATATATATATATATATATATATATATATATATATATATATGTAATAGAAAGGGGAAAGGGAGGAAGAGTAAGAGAAGGGTCAGGGATGTGTAGTCTCTTTTTTCTATTGATTATCAGATGCTGCTAATAACATTGATGTAAATGATCAAACTACTACTGATGGGCGGTTGGCCAGTGGACGCAAATTATGGATTTGGGCCAAATTTGTGGGCTCGAATACATGGGACTTCCAAATTAGTCAAAACATGTCATGTGGACAAAAATATAAGTATATAAAATCGCCCATCATGTCTGAATCAAAATGAAAGATGTTCAACAATTGACAGCATATGTCATGTTAGTCAACTATCAACCATTGATGTGGTTTCTCAGACATGCAACTGAATTCATCATTTTTTTGCTATAGTTATTTATGATCAAGGTTCAAAATTTTGATTTGGGCCAATATTTCGACACTCTAGGATATGTAATTGTCATGTGGAAATATTTCTACAATGTGGAAATATTGTAGTTTTCTAGAAATAGTGAAAATATTGATTTTTTGATGGAGTTTTTCAATGAAACTCTTGATAGTCATAAATCAATTATAGATACACATTGGAGCACTTAGATATTTTTGCTACTCTATCTAGGGGAGTAAAGCTTCTCATAGAATGATTAAATGATGTACTTTGTATATAAACCCTCTAAGACATATGCCAAGAACTAAAGAAATATTATGCCACCACCCACAACCCTAAAGCAATTGAAATACATTCCTGTAGGTTGTAGAACATTGAGAGAAAACGCACTACCACCGCCATATTAAATAAGCAGGAAATTTTGGTGAAACTTCACTATCTGCTGATAGGAGCCAATGCGAATCTCATTCGATACATCTTTTTTTGCCGCCCCATGTTCGGTATTTTGCAATATATCGTGAAATATCGCCCTGGAGATTGTTTCCGTCGATATTTCACCAAATATCTTGGTATAGCTGCAGTTTTGAAACCGGATGTGATTCCGGGGGATATTCTGTTTTGGTCCCTCAGAGAAAGGAAGTACTTGGTGATATATCACAAAGTAATTTGATTTTTTGTACCTTGTTTATGATACATAAGGTATAGTTTATTAGTGGTATTAATATGTTCATAGTTGATGCTCTATCTGAAAACATTGTGAGAGACCCCTATAAGTGTAGAAAGTTTCTGTAGATTTGATTAATAATGGATCTCATTTGATTAATAATGGATCTCTAATGCCTTGTTTGCTCCTGTAGCTTCAAAGTGGTACTCCATTGGATGAAATGGCTATAGCATGCATTCTACGGGACTTGCTGCATGCGATTGAATATCTTCACAATGAAGGAAAAATTCACCGAGATATCAAAGGTCACACACTATGTTGATCAGTTGGTTAATAACTTAATACAACACTGTTTGTCCATAATGTGCTTTCATTTCATCCATTTTCATCCATATCTCTTTATGTGATTGCTTGACCATTTAACAGCCGTAGTTTGTTTTCCATTGTTACGGTGCTATTTTAATTTTCTACTTCCAAATGTTATCTAATGTATCAACACAACCTTTTCTGTTATTCTTGGCAGCTGCTAACATTCTTCTGACAGAAAATGGAGATGTTAAGGTTAGCAAAGCTATTTTCCCTGCTAATTATTTTGTCCGTTCCATAGAAGGGGCTCAAGATCGGTGATGTAAACTCTGCAGTCATCCTTCACACTAAATGTCAAGCTTATCTTTTCTTTATGATGCAGGTTGCAGACTTTGGTGTTTCTGCTCAATTAACAAAGACAATATCTAGGAGAAAGGCAATGTCTTATATGCTCTAAAATATTGTATTATGGTTCTCAATTCATTCATTAGCTAGGGATGTTTATGCTTTGTTTGTTTAGCAACTATGTAGCTTGAATGCCTTAATGTGCTAGCTTATTTATGCTCATCTATCTACTCAAATGTGCCCTCTTACTATGAAGGCTTATAAATTCTTTATATCTGCCTTGATGAACGTTTTGTCCCTAAAGATGTTTTCAATATACCTGAATGGATCTCTTGTGCTATGCCTGGGTATCTAGTTCCTTTTGTGATAACAATGGTAAATTTGATTTCTGTGTCTAACCCAGTGCCATATGGTGTATTTGGCTGAAGAGATTTATGTGGTTAGATCTACTGATTATTTTTGGGTTATAAATTTCACTGTTACACCAGGAACTCAAAATGGCAATTAGATTTTCTAGACAAGGAATGGAAACAAAAAAAAATATCGAGATGGAATGACTAATCATCCTTAAGCTCACACTGAAGATACACTATACTTGCAATGTCAGGCACCAATGTTTTCATAGTGGAAAATGTTACAAAATACGATATCATATGATATGCACTAGAATTTGCCTTTAAGACTTAAGGGTAAATTTTAGAAGACAACAATAAGGCCCACAATGTTATATGGCTCAGAATGTTGGCCCTTGAAGAGTGATCAATCTCATAAGATGATCAATCTCACAATGTTATATGCACTAGAATTTGCCTTTAAGACTTAAGGGTAAATTTTAGAAGACAACAATAAGGCCCACAATGTTATATGGCTCAGAATGTTGGCCCTTGAAGAGTGATCAATCTCATAAGATGAGTGTGGCAGGGATGAGGATATTGAGATGGAGGTCTGGAAAAACTAGAAGGGATAGAGTATGGAATGCATGTATTCGAGGAAGTGTTGTTAGGACAAGATAATTGAGAGCATATTAAGATGGTTTGGGTATGTACAATATAGAGCAGATGTGGCCCCAAAAAGTCTAGGGTCTCGGATTACTTACTAAAAGGTCCAAGGAGGAGAGGAAGACCTAGAGTAACAATAATAGTAGTTATTAGAAAAAACATAGAAAAACTTTCATTGACAACATATATTAGCCCTAAATAGAAATGAATGGTGAAGAAGAATTCATAAAGCCGGCCCCAAATAGATGGGACATGAATTGATGGTTATGGTTATATTATACCATCTAATGTGAATATTCTTTTTATTCAACCTTGCGTAAGTCAAGTTTTTCGTAGTTACTAATTTTGTACACTAGCTCTCTTTTGAATAACATGATAATTTTCAAGGTGTTCCTAGACATCATGTAATTATGTACATATATTTTATTGGGATTATTAACGCACCTAAGCTTAATGAGTTTTTTTTCAAGCTTGCATTGGTATGTAACAAGTTCAAACTTAATCAGACATTTGTAGGAACCCCATTTTGGATGGCTCCGGAGGTTATTCAAAATTCAGATGGATACAATGAAAAGGTACCTGTCAAAGGCTTATGATACATCATAATATTCAGAGTTGAACTTCTTGAAACTTCTTTCACAAAGAAATCTTAATCCTGATGCAGGCAGATATATGGTCTTTAGGTATAACATCTATAGAAATGGCAAAAGGTGAACCTCCTTTGGCAGATATCCATCCAATGCGGGTTCTTTTCATGATACCACGGGAAAATCCTCCTCAGGTTTTCTTGGAGTAAATATGTGCCATCAAATACTTATGTTCTTTAATGATGCCAAACCTAGGGCAGATTTTTTGCTAAATGGAAACCAATAACCATGCCATTGAGGATAAGAACTGTGTTTATCTGATGCAGCTGGATGAGCACTTCTCCCGACCCATGAAAGAATTTGTTTCATCATGCTTAAGGAAAAATCCTGGCGAGGTAATGTTGTTTTGTACTTAACTTGAATCATGATCTTTCTGTTTTGGACTGAAAATATGTTAAATATGCATTACACACAGGGATTTTTGAAAGAGCAATTCTAATGTTTATGATTATGCCTTCTGCTTGCCTATTCTTGTTTCGTATTTTTTACCATTGCAAAGACTAGTATTCTTGCATGTAGGGGTTAGCTGTCTCCTCTATTAGCTAATACTGTTTAGTTATTATTATCCATCGATTATAAACTTGACTCTGCTTCATATGCAGAGGTTACAATGTTACTTAAGTGTTAAGGATTATTCAAAACTTCTAATTATTAAGTGAAACTAATTAAGACCTGCCATTCCTTCTCCCTTTCCAGAACAGGCTTGCTGCGTTTAGTTTCTTAAATCTCATGATTAGTGACAAATTACTCTGTCCCTAAGTAATGTAATACTTCATTCTGCTGAGTAAACTGATTTATATCAGGATCAATAATTTACTCAACATCATTTCTATTGAATTTCACGTTTAAAGAACTTAGCGTTAATTGTATCATTAGTTAATAGTGCACAGTGTTAATATTTATTTTCAAGATTGGGGTTTTTTTTATTTCTTGTAGGAATTGATTTATAAATGGGTCTTCTGCCCATTGGAAAACTTTCAAGGCTTCTATTCTAAAATATACCACCTCAATATTCTGATTCAAACTGGTGTAATATTTTTAAAATCTAGAGATTGACAATTACTTTTAAATTTTAATTTATTTAAAATGGTACCATGTTGTATTTGACCCCTTCTGATCGAATAAAACTTGGATGATGATGGATGAGGAGGAGGATGGTTATCATTTTATAATTCCTAACAACGGCTTTGAACTTTTAAACTTCAGAGACCAAGTGCCAAGGAACTTCTTAAACATCGTTTTATCAAGAATGCCAGAAAGAGCCCAAGGCTTTTGGAGAGAATAAGGTCGACACATTTTACTTCTTGTGACTGATTTATGCATTTTTATGATTGCAGTCATTGACCAGCTTTAGGATAATAGTAGGGTGCGGTTGACTCATGTTAAGTTTTCTGAATGTCTAATTATTTTTCATCTCTATGTTTTTGCCATATTTATTTGCTTGATAGAGAGCGCCCTAAGACATATGTAAAGGAAGACATGGGAACCCAGAGAAATGGCCTTAACCCATTTGATGATGCATCAGATACCATTCGAGTAGTCAGAGATACAAGAGATGATAGGGCAGAATCCAGGTATATGCTATTACATAGTCTACTTAGTGTTTTTCTCGCTTCTCTTATATTTTTGTTCCTCCACTAATTTCTTTTCAACTTTAGTCAAGGAAAATCCCATAGGACTACTAGCAGGGACTTCAGTATGGATGGATCACTGGGTACGGGAACTGTCCGCAGTGCTCTAAAGCCACCTCAAGTTTCTCTAACAAGAGAGAAAAGACTAGATGCGCCATATTCGTCTAATCTGACGAGAAAGACATCAGACAGAGAGAGCCATAGGTTGCCTACATCAGGAAATGTATTCGATGAATCATCTTCTGAAACTTTCTTTCAGAAAGATGCAGAAAGTGAACAGGACGATAGAAGGCTAGAAAGTTCTTCTGAAGACGTAATTATCAACTCTTTCTCGCATTCTAAGTTACGGTTACATGTTCATTCTGACCACAATCGATGCACTTAACACCCAGGGTCACCTGTCATTAAGTGGATCAGGAACAGTCATTGTACGGTCTCCAAGGGACACTCAGATCTATGCAGCATTCAGCAATCAAAGTACAAAGGTATGGCCACTATTTAGCAATTACTTAATTTCTTGTTTGGCATATGATGTTAGATTTTTTAAGAGAAAATATGATATCTTAACCTGCATTACTTATTAGCCTGTTAGCAGATATACATCTTCAGAAGATGTGTCTACCAGTGGCACAGTTGTTCTTCGTACCCAACATGATGAATCAGACACTCCTCGATCTTCGAAGTCCAGATTGGGACTCCAAGAAAAATCATCAAGTGCATCACATGAGGATAGTGCAATCAATCTTGCAGAGGTTTTACTACTTTGAATCTTCATACAAATATACATGATGCTTCCCATTACTAGTTTATTACTGCAACTGACTGATGCTTTATGCAAAATTTCAGGCAAAGGCAGCATTACAAGGGGGTTTTAGGAGAGGAAATGCTCGGGAAAGACCTGTGCTGGGTAAATCTACCAAAGATGCACTTGAAACTAAAGTAACGGAACGGACAAGTAACTCTGAATCTTATAGGTACATATTGATTGCGATGCAAACTGCTATATTTATTTTTTTATGAGAAAAGCATGCTAACTGATAGTTGCATCACTTCTTTCATTATTCATGAGATAGATTTTCTATATTGTTAGTGTTGTTTTCTCTAGCTTTGAAATGTAATATTTGCTTTCTCAGGGATCCTTCTGAGAGCTTAGATGCACAGAAATCACCTTACAAATTACGTCAAGTAAGTGATAGTGAAGGCATTGCCCGAGCTTCTGCTGCGGCAGCTTCTCCTGCATTATCGTTGTTGATTATTCCTTCATTGAAAGAGGTAAGGGCAATGAATCATTTCTGGGTGGTGTACTGTTGGGAATTTTGAGATATAATGAGCTAATTGGAACATTATTATCGTGCTTCTAGAATGCCATGATTCTATAATGATGTACAAATGAAGCGACTTTGAACTTTGAAAAAATGCTCTTTATTTGTTGCAGCTAGACTTTCAGTTTTGCAATGAAAGATAGAACAAGTCTATCTGAATAACATCATTGTTCAAAAACTCGAAACTCGGACTCAATTCGAAAGTCAGTCGAGTCGAGTAAACTCGGTCCGACTCGGCCGAGTTTTATCCAAACTCCGACCAAGCCAAATAGCTCGACTCGAAATCTTGCCTTGTCGAGTCGACTCGGTCGAACTCGGCCGAGTTTTACTGAGTTTTAAAACAATGAACATGATATCCTTGTGTTGATCAAATGTATACTTGGTTCTGATCAACATGTAATACCATTACCAACTGATCAATAAGAGAGATTTGCATTCTGGGTGCATTTCGTTTTTATGGTTGATGCAGTTACAAGAAATAACAAGTTTCTATCAACAAGGGAAACATGCCAGAGAAATTATGGCACAAATGCTATTTGATTAGATCACAATCTTTCCCTCCATATCTTAATCATATTCTTTATTATGTAATCAACTGAATATCCTTTACACTGTGTTGTTTAGGGATAACATCTTCAAACAAAATTGCTTTTCGTTTGGAAAATATATTTTAGCTGTAACTTTGATTCACTGTTGGAGTGATACAAAGATGAACAGTAATTGAAACCAAAGTATGATAATATGGTTAATGACTGATTTAATATTGTGACCCATAGAACGAGTTTTTTCAGTCAAGTTAAATCATTTTCACTGAAGGTCATCTTTTTAGTTCTAGAGATCAATATCAATGAAGTCCGGGTTTTCTTAGGCTCTTGGAGTTCGAATTCCTAGGAAATGAGCCCATTGCCATTTTCTTTCCGTAACAGGAACGGTGCATTTGCGTGTTCCCTGAGAAATGAAAAGTCCAGTGTTTGTGGGACTTCATTTCTCAACCAAACACCTACAAGGTGTAAATCCCATTGTACCTCCCCCATCCTCATGGTGAAAGCATGGACACGAAGACAAAACCAGATGTGGGAAGATTCGTGAAAGAATATGGGAATATGCCCATTTCCTGAGAATTCCAACTTCCAGGAGAACACGGCCTCAAGATTTTGTTCTTGGGATACGAGTAACCAGTGGATTTGGAGCACAAAAACTGAAGCACTGCTCCAATCCTGTCTTGTCTTTGGTACTTTAGCATATACAAAAGCTATAATCAGCTTTGTAACCAAGGTCTATCATCCTGTATGCTGTAGGTTGCCGGTGAAAAGTCAGAAGGATCAATTGCCCGTGCAGCGATCGCCGCACTAAATGATCTGGAGTACCGAAAGCCTGGCACGTGTGAAGCTCTCGTCGGCGGCTTGCTGCAAAGGCTGGGGAGGTCCTTCTAGTTTTTGACTATTTTCCTTCCATTCTTGGTCGCTGCACGATATTCTTATAATATAGTTTTATCTTCAAAATGACTAAAGATAGATTTTCTTTCATTGCAGTTCTAAGGAATTTTCCATGAAGGGGCTCCAGGATCTGGCAGCTCGCAGCTTTGCAAAGAACAGCGAGAGCCCCCAGGACCTGGGGGACAGCAAAAGGCAACCGACCACACAACCACTCGAGACTTCGAGCCTGAGCCCGCTTGCGAGGTTCCTTCTCATGAGGTCGGTCCACTTATTATTATTATTCTTTTTTTTTTTTCTTCTGTGATCTGGGTTTAGTATGAAGTGAGAGCTAAGTAAGTGGGTATTGTTGGTGCAGATGGCAGAGCGAAGCTGCACAAGATCTCAACTCTGTTTGAGAGGAATGGTGTTTGTGTTTGATTGTATAATTAATTTTGATTTTGTACATATTATTCAATACTTTTTATTGCTTGTTTCTCTCTTTTCTTCTCTCCTTTCTCAGAAGATTAACTATGTCGGTGTATGGCTATAATTTTTTTTTCCCCTTTATTATTGTAATATAAGATTTATTGGTACCATTTATTCTGTTTGCTTTGCTCTTTGGGGGAGAAAAAATAATGCAGTAATCCTATTAATGGTTTTGTTTCACTTAAAACTTAGGGTAAATTACACTTTGCCCCCCCTGAAGTTTAGCTAAAAAATACTTAAACCCCCTGTAGTTTATTTTTTTTCCATCGCTTCCTAAAGTTTGAAATGTTAGCATAGGACCCCCTTTTGTCAACTAAGTGTTTTTGAGCTAAACTTCAGGGCGGCAAAGTGTAATTTACCCTAAACCTTATCCAGTTATGTTTCTGTAATTTAAAGTTTTCTTTTGATATATCTCGAAAGAAGGAACTTTTCTGATGCTCTCTATGTTTATGTATTTAACATTATGTGCTTGCCATGTAGTCGACTGAAAGAACCAACGGTTGGATCGGTTTTGGACCGGGCTGCGAAGATTTTCGGTTCGGTTTGTTGCCCTAAGGTTGTTGCCCTAAAGTCATGTCCTACAATCTATATGTAAAATAGGTGTTTGATTTAGGTACCCCTCTTCGTGTTGCTGGGGGTTTGCACTTGTAGTCTCATCAGACGAGCCACCTCCTTGTGCAGTTCCTTCTACGGTTGAGGCATTCTTAGAACATCCAACATTCATGGAGCTTCCATCACCATCGCAGTTAGAACCAGACATGGAGCTTCAGTCAGTTGAGCCGCTTGAGCACATTGATTTCATCTTGACAGACCGATCACCTGTAGTGTGCGTACTCCTATACGGTTCTTAAGTAGTTTTTGGTCCTCGCTTGATGCCAATACTTTCCTTGTAAAGGACACCTGTTAGGATTTCATAATCAGGCCCAGATGCAGCGAAGGCCCCATGGTGGTGGTCTTTCTTCGGTTCTTTTTGATTCTTTCCGTAGGCGATGTCCTCTGGTTTAAACTCGAGAACAAGTTTTTCACAACAAAAGCGAATGATGTAACATGATATGCATCAAATCTTCATTATTTGTCTTTCTTCGTATTATATCGAGAACAATATATTAAGTGTTTTGTTGCAATTTTTTGGCTGTTTTATCTATGTTTTTTACCCTTTTTATGCATCATTATCAATCTAGTTTATTGTCTTGTTGTGCTAAGATGTCCACGACCTCATTCGGAGGCTTTTCAGACCATTCTGGGTTCTTTCACATGTGATTTTGACATTATATCTAATAAAATCTTGGCTAACTTGTTTTGGTAGTTCTACTCATTTCAATGGCTTCCGGCTTTGGCATTGATGGTGGTGCTGGTTCATGGCCCCTTCCCTGGCTCTGGGGGACTCGTTGGTGGTTTCCCAATGGCTCATGGCCCTTCCCTGGCTCGGCTTCCGCACCGGTGCTTCGTCCGTCTACGTAAACCACATTGAAGGTACATTTGCCGTTCCCGTCCGGTTGGTACGGTGGGGCGCAGATGCGGCTGCGGTCCGGGAGTGGTCGGTAGGTTGGTGAGAGGTTGGGATCAAATGTTTGGCCGGGCTGGTTATAGCATGGGTCGCATGGCTGGCACTGGGTCCAAATGAGGCTGCTGCCGGTGTCTAGATGGAGGTGGTACTGCCTCTTGCCTTGGTCGGTGCCGATGCTCAGTGGCACCAGGTAGACGAACCCTTCCACTGAAAGTGGTGGGCGTAGGATTGCCGTGACGTTGGTGCCGAGGTTGGGCTCCAGCCATTGGGCACGAGATCTGGATGATTCGACGAGCCTCTACAGGATCTGGGACCGCGTGAGGTTTCCATCGTAGAACGGGGATCGCTCGGAGTATCGGTGGATGAGTTCCACGGTGAAACCCCGATCCGTCGGCGTGGTGGTGGAGGCTTGGGGGAGGAGGAGGAAGACTGGGAGGCAGCAGAGAAGGTGGTTGGAATGATGGGTTGGGCTGTGATGGACGCTGGTCCGAGCCATGTTGTGGTGCCGATGAGAGCTGGATGGGTCGTGGTTCAGGAGTTAAGTGCAGCATTTTATGCATTGAAAAAAAAGCCAGATTTAGGAGCTTATGCTTTGAGTTTGGATTTCTCATAGTAATTGAAAATCTTACCCACAATGGGTTTCAACATTGCATCTACCCATTCTCGGACTTGTAATGGGAGATTTAGTTGATGATATGCTATTTAAAACTATATCTGTTTCTGATTTTGTGCGCAGCCATGCATCAAGTGGAAAAAAGTAGAGGAAACTAGTAAGAAACTCGGGCAATGCCCGAACGTGCTTGATGCACGCCATTTGACAAAGACGACATTGCAAATGTTCGAAGAAGTGTGAAATCTGAAGTGAGTGTGATTCACTTGTAACAGGGTCATTTCGTGATTTTTAATAAATTCTGGTCGGGGTCTGCCTAACCCTCCCTCCTTCAGGAGGGGTTCTCAAAAAAAAAAAACTTATTAGAGAGAGAGAGAGAGAGAGAGAGAGAGAGAGAGAGAGAGAGAGAGAGAGAGAGAGAGAGAGAGAGAGAGAGAGAGAGAGAGAGAGAGATTAACATCAAATGACTATTAAATACCATTAAATAAAAATTATTATCTTTATGGTAGGTTTTTAAATGGACTTAAAAGAAAGCCGTGTTCACACACGGAAGACATAATCCATCATCACTAATTGGAGTTCATCCAACTCTCTTTTGAATGATCAATAATCATCATTTAGAGTTCATACAACTTTATTTTGGATGATCAATAATCATTATCATCGGAGTGAGTTATGAGCCTCTATTTATAGAGCCCAAAGTACCCTTCAGTTTACCAACGAGTGCACTTGTTCGCAGACCAATAGATGCCTCAATGCACCCCTTCCCAAGGGTTGCAATGGTTCGTGAGCCAACGGATGCCTCAATGCATCCATTCCCATATGTTACAATGATTCATGAGTCAACGGATGTCTCAATGCACCATTTGGTAGGATTGCATCTCTTCACACTCCAATGGGTGCGAGGAAGCACCCCTTGCCACTGGTTGCATCTGTTTGCATACCAATGGATGCCATGACGCACTCTTTTGCCAGAAAGCACCCCTTGCAACCCAAAAGATGCAATGGTTCGCATGCCATCGGGTGCCAAACTGCCCAAGTGGTTACAGTGCCAATCCGCCCAAGCGGATGGTCCCATCCGCTCAGGCGGATGGTGCATTAATCGCCCAACCCAACAGGTGTTTCAGTCACTCTTTGGGCCCAACCACCAAGCACCTTTTGGTCCATTCGTGCCTACTTGCATGTACGCGGTCTAGCTCACTCTTAGGCTGACCTAACTCACTAAGCAACCAACCCACACGAGTCAACCGATCCGATCCACTGGGTCTCGCACCCGAGTTAGCCCATTCAGTCCTATCTATAGCCTTAAAAAGAAATGGCTTCTCAATGCGACTCGCATCATGCTAAGTGCAAAGTGCGACTCTAAGCGCCCAATCGTACTTTGCACTAAACGCATAATCGCACCGCACCTTACGCTCAGTGCATTGTACCTTGCCGCGCCGCGTAAGTCCAATTCTTCTTTTATTTGACTAAAATAGTTCCCGATGGGATTTGATCACTAACCTTCTACCTTGCAAGCCTAAAAGCTAGTCAAGGAGCTACAACCATCTTGTTGTAACAATTCCCACTAAAATAGTTAAAAATCAAACCCAATTTTAAAAACCTCCAACAGAAGGATATACTGATAGGATGTGTTTTCCCCTTTTCTTTCTGCCCTTATACGTGAGGACATGCATGCCATAATGTAATTGGATTGATCCGGAGCAGATCCAAACAGGCCCCTAATCTCATCATCATTATCCAAGTCTAGTCCTTTCAAAATTGGATCGATCATAATAATTTTTTTTTTTGTTAACCTAGAATAATCAAATCCTATAAGATTGGTGCCACAAACAAGACGAAGAAAACTATGAATGAATGAGATAGGCATTGACGAGAGACCTAATAAGCCTACCCTCCTCAACTTGTAGAGGCCGGAAACATTTATGTTATCCTTCCCATGCATCTGAAATGGCCGGATCGAACTGAGCAAACTATTCCAACTTTGAACTAACCATTTTCATTTTATCTCTTCTCAAAAAAAAATTAAAATTCCTACAAATAGAAAACACGTTTGGAAATTATCATTTCTTGCTTGTTTTTTTTTAAAAAAAAAACGGAAAACATGTTTGGTTACTACCTAATGGCTTATAAAATTGTTTACCAACACGATTAGCTTCAAAAAAAAGGATAAAGCATATATAAACGAGATTTTCAACCTCCAAATTTGTAGAATTAATCAATGAGCCATGCCTTCAATTTCTGAATCCAAGTATAAAGCTATTGTTCCTATCAAAAAAAAAAGAAAGTACAAAGTCATTGTTCAAATCTAAATATAAATTGACCACGATTGATTTTTTGTCCACTTTTTCATGCTATTATAGAGAGAGAATATATATTGTTGAGAGGGAAGATTGAGAGGGACTCTTTATGTAAAAAGAATGTTACAGAGAGAATATTATAAAGAAAAAATGTTGCAGACAAAATTTATAGATAGAATGTTGTAGAGGTAGAAAATGACACAAAGATAATCTTATAGAGCGAAAATGTTGATCGAAGTAATTCTCTCTACAATGTTATTTACCAACAATATGCTCTCCATAACTTTATTTGTGTACGACATTCTCTCTATGCAGTATTGTAGACACAATGTATACATAGAGAAGTAATTCTCTCTACAATGTTTTCTTTAAGTACAATATTCTCTATAACATTCTCTACAATTCTCTAAAATGTTTTCTATATATGACATTCTCTCAAAAGTATATCTTTCTACAATATTTTCTCTCTACTCTCTCTACAACATTCTCTCTATACAATACTCTCTCTACAAAACATTCTCTCTAAAACATATCATGCAAGACATTTCTCAACAATTTTTCTCTCCATAACATTCTCTTTCCGGTATACTCTCCACAATGGTTAGGGCTGGCAATAGGTCGGGCATGGGCCAAACTCTTTTTTTTTTTTTCGGCCCAAGTCCTGTCCATTTTGTATTGGGCTTTAAAGAAAAGGCCCAAGCCCAAGCCGATATCAAAGATTCAAGCATGAGCCGAACCCGAAAGTCTTCAATGAACAACTTTTTCACTGGACTTATTTGGCATTAATCAATGTTATTAGCATAATATTCTTATTTTATGTACATACATGTTTTTGTTTTATAAACTATGTTGTAAGCTAGAAATGACTATAAGAAACTCTAAGATATTTTCCAACATATCGTTGTTATCTAATCGAATAGAAAAAGTCAATTCCTAGATATGTCAGGTAGATCCAACCCCAACTATGAAAGTGGGCTGAGTTTGGACCGGACCTATACAATCCCAACCCGTTTTGATTTCGGGCCCAAACTATAAGCCCAAGTCCATATATAATGTTTGGGAAATAGGCCCAAACCTATTCAGAATGAGCTGGGCACAATCGGGCCTGGGCTGGATCCAAGCCGATTGCCAGCCCTAACAACGATCACTCAGCAATATTTTCTCTCCACAAATCTCTCTCTGTAATATTTTCAATCTACAACATTCTTTCTAAAATATTTTTTTCTCTAAAACTCTCTCTCTACAACTTTCTTTCTTTACAACAGCTGCCTCTACAATTCTTTCTATAATTTTATCTCAACAATACTCTAAAACGCTCTACAATATATTCTCTCGACGACATTCCCCGTCTACATTTATAGATAAAACATACTATAGAGAAGAATATATTTGAGGGAATTTATTTTAGAGTGAAAATGTTGTAGATAGATAATCTTATATAGAGAGAAAACATCATATATGGTGAACATATTGTAGAGTGAGATTATTGTATAGAGAATATCAGAGAGAGTTTCAGAGAATATTCTCCCCAAGAATTTAATAGAGAAAATATTGTAGAAAGAATGTCAGAGAGAGAAATTCTTGAGAGAATCATTTCCAAACACACCCTAATCAAGCAATGATTTTTTGTTTCTGTTTTTTAAAACAACATAAATATGAATGTTAAAAACAGACCGTCAAATATGTTTTCACATCCAAATTTATATTTTTCATTTTCAAAAATAGTAAAAATAGAAAGCAGAAAATGATGCCAAACTGAGCCTTTTCTAAAACCAAATTATTAATAAATAATCACATTGCTATACCGAAATATTCGAAGTCTTCAATCCAACAACATTCTAATGTTACCACCCAACTAGAAAGGCCAATGGCACTTCATTAACTGAATTAGAAAATGAAACTAAGTGATCCAATCGACAAATCATTGATGTTATGCTCAATCAGCAGTTAGACCAGTCTAACTAGTTCGGACCAGACCCGAGCTTTTTTAAGGTTCCAGTCAATCCAATGAACATGAAAAACATGAGTTCTCAATTTTGGCGGATCGGATACCAGGGAGCGAGTCTGTAGCTAGCCTTCACCAACCGAGACACCATACGTGTTGCTGAATTTTGCTACTAAAAACCGTCGCTGCATTTTGAAACATAAAAGGCTGGGGCAAGCACTGCAAGGTGCAATACACCAGCTACACCAAGTATTCCGATCTACTCGGAGCCAAGTTCCGATACCCCACACTTCTTTGTGCCGTGGAGACAAGCCCAGCCATCCATTTCAGAGAACAATATGTTATCCAAGTAGCGTGAATAGAGTTCTTGAATTTGCTGTAGCTGCATCAAGAAATGGAGATGATGAATTATTTAATTTCTTCTTCAAAGATCAAAGAAGAATGTCAAGATAAAAGAACGGTTTCTTTGGTCATGCATACACCTCTGATCACTGGATTTCCCTGTGAGAAATGGCAATATCCCAATTTGTAGAACACGAGGGTTTGATATTCGCAAAGCATTGTTTTGTCATGTGCAAGGGTTTTTTGTGCATTGATTTTGACAAGAAAAGGATGATAGAAAAAGGAATTGATAACATTTTAATTTCTTTTAGATAATGGAAAAGAAATTTTGTCAAGCTCGTGTCGTTGATCAAAGGGTTGCTTACTAGTTGCATGAGCTTAAACAGTCGAACCCAGACCATGATGATGAAGATTTCTTTGATCAGACAACGATGCTACAGATAATTTTGGAATTAACAATGCAAATGAAGAAGCATGCCGTGGACTAATTCAGAATCTAGCATTGTTATAGATTGCATAAGAACTAAGAAGAATGGAAAGTAAAGAAATCCATGCCTTTTGCTTTGTAAAGACACTTTCGGATTTACGAAGGAAAATACGAACTGTCAATCAGATAGTTTTTCCATATGGTTGCAAGAGGAGTACCTGTTCAGATAAAATCCCTGAGACACTGATGATTGAGCCAGGCTTCCCGAAAGAAACAATATCTTCTGCCAGCTCCAGCAGAGGATTCAGGAGTATATTTGCGATGACGATGTCAAATTTCTCTCTCTGAGCATCCAAGTCCAGGTCACAGAAGATCGACTCTTCTGGATTCTTGTTGATTTCATCAACGGAATGAGGGCAGATCTTGCTGGGAACCATGTATACCGACATTCTATTAGAATCTATGTCATTCAAAGCTATATTCTGACGAACAGATGCCACTGCCCGGGGGTCTGTATCTATTCCAACAGAAAAGGCAGCACCCATCTACAGTAAAACTACAGTTCAGGTGAGAATGCACTCAGTACTTTATGGTTCTCCGACGAATTATGCCATCTAGCAAGAAAGGATCTGTGACAGGTAGTGAAATAAGTTGTCCTCACAATAATTACAACTAGCTTTTGATGCAGTGACAAAGTAAAAAACATACACATCCAAAGAAAAATTACAAGTAGCAGGTCCCGTAATGTGCTGTACTTCATTGTAATACTGCCAGTCATATAACACATAGTATTCCAAGGACTATCTTTGTTCATTGTGCATATTGAACATAAATTTGATCTGTCACATACTTTGTTGGGAGGTGTCTTGTATTCAGAGTAACTTGTCTTCACGAGTCGAAAGCCCGAAGGGCCGGAATCATTAGGGTTGTTACGATCATCCGGTTCTTTGTTGCTCTGTGAAGCCTGGCAGCTAGAAAAGCCTTGTATCGACCTTGCTGTGAAACAAAGAAGACCGACCCCTCCTAAGGACATAGGCAATTTGCCTGCTAATGTATAATAGATACGGGTCGGCTTTATGTACAGTCGGGTGGGTTCATTATGTAATACGGTGTACATATATTGGGCTTAGTCCCTTAATTAAGAGTATTCTCATTCTCTCCAAACCCTAGTCATCATCTCCTAACATGGTATCAGAGCTCTAGGGTTCTCCGGCTCCGACGGTGACGACGACAATCTCCCTCCGGCTCCGATCTCCCCCCCCACCCCCAGCTCCTCTTCCGGCTCTGCAGCACACCCTCGGCTCCCCTTCCGGCCCCGCAGCCCCACCCCAGCTCCCTTTCGGCACCACAGCCCCCCCCCCCCCCCCCCCCCCCCCCAACTCCCCTTCCGGCTCCGCAACCCCACCCGGACTCCCCTTCTGACTCTGCAGCACCCCCCTGGCTCCCCTTCCAGTCCCGCAACCCCCCTCCCCCCTTTCAGCACCCTTGGTCCTGCAACACCCCTCCCCCCGAGCCCCCTTTCTGGCCCCGCAGTCCCTCCCATCGGCCCTTTCCTTCACCCGTAGACCCCCAAGGCCCTTCTCCACTCGCAACCCCACCTGCAGTCTCCTCCCACCCATTGCTAACCATCTATGGCGTCCTCTTCTGTGCCCTCCGTCGTCGCGATCTCTCCGCCGCTGAAGGTGATCAACTTTCAGTTGACCTCGGCCAGCGATTGACCTGATTAGTCGCTCACCGTCGAATCCGCACTCTCCAGTCGCGATCTTTGGGGTGACATCACCGTTGATGACCCACCTCCGGCTCCTCGATCACCAGCCGTGCCGATGCTAGAATGAGTCTTCTTCTGCTGTTGCTGCCATGGCCGCTGCCACGGCAGCCCTCACTTGGCATCACAACGACCAGGCCATCTGGGCCTATCTCCTGGACTCTGTTGCTCGTCTGCTCCTTTCTCTCATCCAGTGTAGTTAAGGCGACCCGAGGCACCCGCCTGAGGTGAGAGGCGAGAGGTGAGGCGAGGCAAGAACGCCTTGCCTGGATTGAGGCGAGAGTAGGTATATAAGTCGACTTGAGGCGCCCGCCTTACACCCTGAGGCGGTCGAGGCACCCGCCTCATTTAATTGACGGTTTAGGTTGAAGCCAAACTAAATCACAACCGTCCTTTTGCATGACATTTGGGACTGAGTGTGATTCACTAGTTGGGTTGGGTGTAGCGGACAGTTGTGATATAATTTTAGTTTTAACCTATCTGATCCTATGAATTTATAACCTCAAAGGATCCCTGTGGATTCAAATCTTCCACGCGATTGAGCGAGTAAAAAAGAACTCGTGGCGATCGAGCAGGTTAGGGTTTAAACTTTGGGGCCGCCTTGAGCGTCCATCACAAAGTGAGTATAATGTTGCCCATCAAAACTCTCTTCTCTCAGTTTTTTAATAAAGATTTTGATTCAGTTGTATTGTGTCATAATTCTTTATATGTTTACTTCACATCTTCAATTCATTTTTTTTTCATCTTATCTACAAACATCAAGAACTAGATCCCAATCTATATTATTTAGACTTATAGTTTAAAGATGAGGATGATACAAATTATAGAACTTGATGATGATGAGTTTTATTGATGTTTGATGGCACATGCTATATGATTATGCGAATTTGTTTCAACTAGTTATTTTATAGTGCGTGTGTGTGTGTATAGTTATTTTGCATGCCTTATTTCAATCAGGCGCTCGCCTCGCCTCTCGCCTCAGGCGCTAGTAAGGTTGAGCACCTTGAGTCCACCTTAACGCCTTGACCACACTGTTCTCATCGGCCACCTTTCTACAGCGCACGCAATATGGGAGTATCTCCGGGACCGGTTTCTCCCGCACTACAGTGCATGCTGGTATCAACTTATCTGTGACTCTCAGTCCGCTCGTTAGGGGGAGCGTACGATTCAGGACTTCCTCAACCTGATGAGTAGCTACTGGCATAAGCTGAACTCTTTGATCCCCGAGCGGTGTGCTTGTCCACACTCCAGGGACTTCCAGCGCTACCTTGATGAGGGCCATCTCCACTAGTTCTTAGCCCTACTCCGACCGGACTTCACCCTCATCGCTGCTCAACTCCTTCACCGTGGGCCTCTCCCTCGGCTAGAAGATGCTCAGCTAGACTTAGTTAACAAGAAGACTTGCCTTCAGACTCAAGGTACTCGTCCCCCACCTGCTCCAGCACCAGACAGTGCCCTGACCGCTAGTTTCCCTGGTGGGCCTGTCTTCTGTCATTACTGCAAGGAGACCGGTCATATGAAGCGTGAATGCCCCATCTGTCCTCGCAATCCCTGTTGGGGTGAGGACGAGCGGGAATCATGCTAGGCTCCTGCTTCCCATGACGACCGATGCGGTGGTCGAGGTGGACGGAGCCGTAGATGTGGTTAGTCCTCCTTCCGCCACTTTGGTGGCATTGCAGCTGTCGTTACAGCGACTCCGGCATCTTCTACTGCTACCGCTGCACCGTCTCCACCTGTGCCGGATTGTTTCCAACAACTTGAGGAGCTTCTTCGTCGCCACATCGCCTCCACCGGCTCCTCGGCTGCTCACGCCCTATCTGCCACCTCTGGTACTGCTGCCTCATGGATTTTTGATTCGAGTGCTTTCTGTCACCTCACCTGTGACTCCATTGTGCTAACAGACTGTGCTTCTGCTCCTCCCTATCTGGAGGTCCGCACTGCAGATGAGACTCTCGTACCTATTCCGTAGTGTGGATCCATCACTAGTTCACTACTACCTCAAACTCTACTGGTCGCATGACCCTACCCCATGTTCATCATGCTCCTCTTCTTAACATTAATTTAATATCTATCAGTTTTCTTTGTGATTCTAGACTGACTGTCACCTTTACCTCTTCTGCTTATGTTGTGCAGGATTCGCGGATGTGTCAGAGGATTGGGATGGGGCATAGAGCGGGAGGACTTTACCAGCTGGACAGCCTGGGCCATCTTCATGTTTTCCCTGTTTCTGTTACGTCAGCCATGTCAGTCACCTCTGATGCCGACTTGTGGCACAGAATGTTGGGTCATTTGTCTAGTGATCGACTCAAAAGCGTTTTCCGTTCGGGCTCTTTGGGTCGTGTGTCCTTCCCCTCTCTGTCTGTACGGGTTGCAGATTGGCAAAGCATTTGGCTCTAGCATTTTCGGCCAGTGTTTCCCGATTTGTTTCCCATTTTGATTTAGTGCATTATGATATTTGTGGTCATGCTCCGGTTGCTTACTTTTCTGGTTTTTTATATCATGTAAGCTTTATCGACGACTACTCCAGATGCACCTGGGTCTATCTCATGCGTCGTCGCTCTAAGATTCCCCACATGTACAAGACATTCACCGCCATGCTCCATACTCAGTTTGGTCGGCATAGCAAGACCTTTCGGTCTGACTGTGCCCAAGAGTACCTCTCCTTTCAGATGCGTGAGATCTTTCAGACTCACGATACTATTCACCAACAGTCGTGCCCCCACACCCATGAATAGAATGGAGTAGCCGTGCGCAAGCATCACCATGTCCTTGAGACAGCGCTTGCTCTACTTCTATCGACTTCTATTCCACATTCATACTGGGCTGAGGCTGTTCTGACCGTCGTTCACCTTATCAACATCACTCCATCCTCCACCCTCTCCGGTGTTACCCCGTACGAGCGACTTTACTCCACATCTCCCGACTACTCCCGTCTTCGCACTTTTGGATGCACGTGTTTTATTCTTCTCCCTCCACATGAGCGCACCAAACTCTTTGCTAGATCTGTTATGTGTGTTCACTTGGGGCTCAGTCGGGAGAATAAGGGCTATCAGTACTACGACCCCTTAGCTCGCTGGTACTCCCTCGCCTGCTGTTACTGCTCCCTCCTCTCCGGTCACGGATCCTACCCCTGTTCGGCACTACCTTACGCGCGAACATCACCCTCCTAAATAACATATATGACTACTCTCCCGACAGGTTTGGCTACTCTGCCTTTACCTCTGACGCTTCTGACTCCTCTACCTAGTCTGTTGTTGCCTCCTACTCCCCGTCTTACCAAGTTTTTCTTACTGCCCTTCACACCTACTGGGAGCCCTAGTCATACCGTGAGGCAACTTTACACCCAGAATGACGACAGGCTATGTCAGTGGAGCTTGAGGCTTTTTAGCGGACCCAGACTTGATATCTGGTTCCTTGTCCCTCCGACGTGGTGCCTGTTAGCTTCAAGTGGATCTTCAAGGTCAAGACTCGACTTGACGGTTCCATTGAGCGGCACAAGGCCCGCCTCAAAGCTCGTGGCTTCTCCCAAGAGTATATATAGGATTGACTACGAGGTGACGTTTGCTTCAGTTGCTCAGATGACTACTGTGCGCACCCTCTTAGCTGTGGCAGCTGCTCGAGGGTGGCCTCTCCATCAGATGGACATAACCAATGTGTTCCTTCACGGTGATATCTCTGAGGAGATATACATGGCTCCTCCACCGGGCATTACTGTTCTTCTAGGACACGTCTGCCGTCTGCGCCAGGCTATCTATGGGCTCAAACAGGCACCTCGTGCCTAGTTTGAGCGATTTCACAGTACAGTTCTGGCAGCTAGGTTTGTAGAGAGACACTCTGACTATGCTCTGTTCACCCGCTCCTCCAGTCAAGGTATTACTGTTTTGCTTTTGTATATGGATGATATGATCATCACCGGGGATGACAGTACCACCATTGCATCCCTTAAGCGTCACCTCTAGAGTCAGTTCGAGATGAAGGATCTAGGCCCTCTTCGATACTTTCTTGCCCTTGAGATTGCCCGGCCAGCCCGTGGATTGTTGATCTCCCAGCAGAAGTATATCTCCGACATTTTTGCCGAGGCTACTCTCACTGACTCTCGTACTGCTGACATGCCTATGGAGTTTAACTTGAAGCTCCTTTCTTCAGATGGTGAGCCTCATCAGGATATCACCCGATACCAGCGGTTGGTTGGGATGCTCGTTTACCTCACTATGAATAGGCCAGACATTGCTCATGTCATTGGCATTGTCAGCCAGTTCGTTCAGGCCCCTCCCTCTATTCACTATGCAGCGGTTCTTCGGATTATTCGCTATCTTCGGGACACCATCACTCGTTCACTACTTTTTCCATTCAACTCTCCGCTGGTACTGCGTGCTTACTCCGATGCAGATTGGACTGGAGATGTTGCTACCAGCCGCTCTACCACCGACTACTATGTGTTCCTTAGCGACTCCCTAATTTCTTGGCGTAGTAAGAAACAGGAGTCTGTTGCTTGCACATGTTCGTCTTGGCTTCGCACCTCACACGCCTTCACCTCACGCGTCTTGCATGCTTGTGCCTTAACAATATGTTCATGATACACTTTCTTCCTCGAGATGTGCGCTTACCTCCAACGGAGCTTGCTTTCCATGATGTGTTAGGAGATGACGGCTAGGGTTTGGATAGAATGGAACGCTCTTCATTGAGGGAGTAAGCCCAATATATATATATATATATATATATATATATATATATATATATATATATATATATATATATATATATGGACTGGGATCCGTTGACAACCCAAAATGGAAGATAAATTTACCTCCCACTTACAACTCGCCATAATCGTTGGTTAGAGGTTTCCGAATTTGCTGATTTTTTGTGATGATGATCAACATGGCACATTGATCATCCTCACAAAAAATCAGCAAATTCTGAAACTTATAAGGGCGTCAAATGTGTTATTCAAATTAACGGTTCAAATAGACGGTTCAGAAACGTTTGATTCAATCGGCGCCCTTAGAAGTTTCAGATTTTGTTGATTTTTTGTGAGGATGATCACTATGGCAAGTTGATCATCCTCACAAAAAATCAACAAAATCTGAAACTTCTAAGAGCGCCGATTGAATCAAACGTTTCTGAACCGTCTATTTGAACCGTTAATTTGAATAACACATTTGACGCCCTTATAAGTTTTCGAATTTGCTGATTTTTTGTGATGATGATCAACTTGCCATGTTGATCATCCTCACAAAAAATCAGCAAATTCGGAAACCTCTATCCACCAATTGAATCAAGTTTAAAATGGGAGGTAAATTTACCTCCCATTTTGGGTTGTCAACGGATCCCAGTCCATATATATATATATATATATATATATATATATATATATATATATATATATATATATATATATATATATATATATATATATATATATATATATATATATATATATATATATATATATATATATATATATATATATATATATATATATATATATATATATATATATATATATATATATATATATATATATACCCCGACCCGACTATACATAGAACCCGACCCATCTATACATTAACATTAACACTCCCCCTTAAACTCACAGTGGATCATGAACCGAGAGTTTACTGATAAAAAACCTGAAGCAAGCAATAGTCAAGGTCTTCTTGAGGAAGTCAGTAGTCTGCTCCATCGAGTGAATGAACGATAAGGAGATGGTGTGAGCGAGAAACTCCTGACAAACATAGTGACAGTCAACCTCAATATATTTGGTGCGCTCATGAAAGACCGGGTTGTTAGCAATATGAATAGCACTCTGGTTGTCACAAAAGAGAGGAGTAGGCTCGGAAATCACAACACCCAAGTCGAGAAGGAGGTGGCGTAGCCAAACAATCTCTGTAGTGGTGGAAGCCATAACCCTGTATTTGGCTTCGATGCTGGAGCGAGCAATAAAATCATGTTTCTTACTACGCCAAGAAATGAAGGAGTTACCAAGAAATACAAAGTAGCAATAGCGGAACGGCGAGTAGCAACATCTCCTACCCAATCTGTATCGGAGTAAGCACGCAGCACCAGCGAAGAGGCGAAGGGGAAAACCAGCAAATAGGTGATGGTGCCTTGAAGATAACGGATGATCCGAAGAACCGCTGCATAGTGAACAAAACGAGAAGCCTGAACGAACTGGCTGACAATACCAACAACATGGGCACTGTCCAGCCTAGTCATAGTGAGATAAAATAGCATCCCAACCAACCATTGGTATCGGGAGACATCCTGGGGAGGCTCAACATTTGTAGGAAAGAGCTTCAAGTTGAGCTTCATGGGTGTGTCAGCAGTGCGAGAGTCAGTGAGAGCAGCACGGCAAAGATGTCGGGGATCTACTTCTGCTGGGAGATCAACAATCCACAAGAGGACAGAAAAATCTCAAGACCAAGAAAGTAACGAAGATGGTTCAAATCCTTCATCTCGAACAGTCTCTGGAGGTGACACTATAGTGGCACTGTCGTCCCCGGTGATGATCATATCATCCATATACATAAGCAAAACAGCAATACCCTGACTGGAGGAGCGGGTGAACAGGGCATAGTCAGAGTGTCGCTCTACAAACCCAGCTGCTAGAACTGCACTGTCGAATCGCTCAAACCAGGCATGAATGGCTTGCTTAAGCCCACAGATAGCCCGGTGTAGATGACAGACGTGGCCGGAAGGAGCACAGACGCCCGGCGGAGAAGCCATGTACACCTCCTCTGAGAGGTCACCGTGAAGAAAGGCATTAGTGATGTCCATATAATGGAGAGGCCACCCTCGAGCAGCTGTCACAGCTAAAAGGGTGCGAACGGTGATAATCCGAGCAACCGGAGCAAACATCTCCTCGTAGTCAATCCCATACTCCTGGGAGAAGCCACGAGTAACAAGGTGTGCCTTGTGCTGGTCAATGGAACCATCAGGTCGAGTCTTGACCTTGAAGATCTATTTGCAGCTGACAGGCACCAAACCAGAGGGACAAAGAACCAAGTCCCATGTATGAGTCTGCTGAAATGCCTCAAGCTCCGCTATCATGACCTGTCGCCACTCTGGGTACAAAACTGCCTCACGGTATGACTGAGGCTCTCGGTGGGTGTGGAAAGCAGTGAGAAAGGCCTAGTAGGACAGAATAGGAAGTAACAGCGAAGTGTCCAGAGGAGTCAAGAGAGGCATAGGTAAAAGCAAAGTAGCCAAACATGTTTGGAAAGTAGTCATATCTATCAGGAGGGTGATGTTCGCGCGTAGGATAGCACCGAACAAGACCAGGATCCGCGACCAGAGAGGATGGAACAACTGCAGGCAGAGGAGTACCAGTGGAGAATGTAATATCCGTCCCAAACACACAAGATATTGTCCGCTTTGCCCGTGCCCGCACGAGAACTTCCCAGGGTCACCCATCCTGGTACTACTCTCGCCCGAGCACGCTTAACTACGGAGTTCTTACGAAATCCGTAGCGGCGCACGGTTTTAAAACGCGTCTTCTATGTTTGGGAGGGAAAATTATATAAGTAGCTCAGGATCTCCTTCTCTCCAGGCGATGTGGGGCTAACTCATGGCCTTGTACACCTCACCTCACCTCACCTCACCTCACCTCATCCATCTTGGCATTCCCGCCTCAGGAGTCTTGGCTCTTAGCTATTGGCCTATTGGATCTTGGTCGTCACAATCCACCCCCCTTAGGGCTACACGTCCTCGTGTAGGGTTAGACCCCCCCATAGCGAGGAGAACCGGCTCTGATACCATTTTGTAACATCCGCCCCAAACACACAAGATATTGTCCGCTTTGCCCGTGCCTGCACGAGAACTTCCCAGGGTCACCCATCCTGGTACTACTCTCGCCCGAGCACGCTTAACTACGGAGTTCTTACGAAATCCGTAGCGGCGCACGGTTTTAAAACGCGTCGTCTATGTTTGGGAGGGGAAATTATATAAGTAGCTCAGGATCTCCTTCTCTCCAGGCGATGTGGGGCTAACTCATGGCCTTGTACACCTCACCTCACCTCACCTCATCCATCTTGGCATTCCCGCCTCAGGAGTCTTGGCTCTTGGCTATTGGTCTATTGGATCTTGGTCGTCACAGAGAAGGTTTCGATGAGAGGGAATATAGAGCAACGAGTATAGACACACGTGACAAGTGGGGGAGGTGGTGAAGAGGGTGGGGAAGGTGGGGGTGGCGAGGGAGGTAGCGGTAAAGGTGAAGAAGGTGATGAAGATTGGGAAGGAGAGGAAGGTGGGTGAGACAGGGGTGACGGTGAGAATAACATAATTGAAAGGAATGGTGGGGGTGGAGACTAGGATAAAAGAAGTGGGAAAGACCTTACGATTCAGTGGAGACGAACGGGACATCCTCAACAAATGAAACATGGCAGGAGATATGAATCCGGAGAGCTAAGGGATCATAGCACCAATACCCTTTGTACTCTTGACTGAAACCCAAGTGAACACATTTGACAGACATAGCGGAAAGTTTGTTATATTCATGGGGAGGCAGAAGTACGAAACACGTACACCCAAACGTTCAAAGAGGAGAATAGTCAGGTGGACTGGAGTAGAGATGCTTGTACGGAGTGGCACCAGAGAGAGCAGAGGATAGAGTGATATTGATGAGGTGAACGACCATCATAACAGCTTCAACCTAGTAGGAGTGAAGAACAGAGGCAGAGAGAAGCAAAGCTCGTGCTATCTCAAGGGCATGACGATGCTTGCATTCGACAACTCCGTTCTGCTCATGGATGTGGGGACAAGACTGCTGGTGAAGAGTGCCGTGAGATTAAAGAATATCATGCATCTCGGAGAAGACATACTCCTTGGCACAATCAGACCAAACGGTTTTAATACGGCGATCAAACTGAGTATGAATCATAGTGGTGAATATCCGATAAATGTGAGGGAGCTCAGACCGATAACGCATAAGATAAACAAAGTGCACCGAGAGTAATCATCAATAAAATAGACATAACACATAAAACTAGAAATAGATGCAACAGGTGCAGGACCCCAAATGTCAGAATGCACTAAATCAAAGAGGGTGATAGATCGGGAAGCACTAGTAAAAAATGGAAGAGCTAGATGCTTTGCCAATCTGCAACCCGTACAGACAGAGGGGGGAGGACACATGACCCAAAACACCCGAACGGAAAACGCTTTTGAGTCGATCACTAGATAAATAATCTAACCTTCTATGCCACAAATCGGCATCAGAGGTAACAGACATGGCAGACGCAACAGGAATAGGGAAAACATGGAGATGGTCCAGCTGGTACAGTCCTACTCTACAACCCAGCCCAATTCTCTGACCCGTCTGCAAATCCTGCACAACACAAGCAGAGGAGGTAAAGATGATAGTCCTGAGTCGTAGAGAGAGCTGATAGAAATCAGATTAATATGAAGAGGTGTCATGATGGACAAGGGGTAATGCTATGCTACTAGTAGGATCTGAGATGGGAGCAATGGATCCATACTGCGGAATAGGGACGAGAGTGTCATCCGCAGTACAGACCTCCAGGTGGGTGGGAGTAGGAGAACAGTCGGTGAGCACAGTAGAATCACAAATAAGGTGACAGGAGACACCCGAATCGAAAATCCATGGGACAACAGTACTAAAGGTGGCAGACAAGCTGTGAGCAGGCAAGGATCCAGTGGAGGAGAGGTGACAAAGAAGTAGCTCCTCGAGTCATTGAAAACGATCTAGCTCAGGCAGATACGGTGCAGTGATAGCGATAGAAGAAGCCGGAGTCGCTGTAGCAGCAGCTGCAGTACCACTGAACTGATGGTAATAGAATAGACCACGGCCACGGTTCCGTCCACCTTGACCGCCATGACGGTCGTCACGAGAACCAGTAGCCTAGCATGATGCCCGCTCGTCCGGTCCCCAGCAGGGGTTGCGCGGAGGACGTATGGAACATTCACGCTTTATATGACCAGGCTCATTGCAATAATGACAGAAGATAGGCCTATCAGGGAAGCTGATGGCCAGGACACTGTTTGGTCCAGGAGGAGGACGAGGACCCTGTGTCTAGAGGCGAGTCTCCTCGTCGACTAAGGCTAGCAAGGCATCCTCTAGCCGAGGGAGAGGTTCACGGTGAAGGAGCTGAGCAGCAATAAGAGCGAACCCCGGCCTAAGCACGACCAGGAACTGGTAGAGGTTGCCCTCGTCAAGGTAGTGCTGGAAATCCTTGGAGCGCAAGAAGCCTACCGCTCGAGAATCAGAAAGTCTAGCTCATGGCAATAGGCACTCATCAGGCTGAAGAAGTCCTGAATCATACGCTCCCCCTGACTAGCGGACTGGGAGTCACAGATAACCTGATGCCAGCGGGCACCATCGCGTGGAAGAAACTGATCCCGGAGATACTCCCACATCGGGCGCGCCCTGGGAAGGCAACCGATGGTTGTAAGGAGTGAACGAGCAACAGGGTCCAGGAGATGGGCCCAGATGGCCTAATCGTGGCGACGCCATATAAGGGCAGTCATGACAGCAGCAACAGGTGACGCACTGCTGCCAACTGTGCTACTGGTGACCAAACAGGAGCTGAAGGAGTTAGCCGGTGGTGGGTCCTACCCGGTGATGTGACCCCAAAAATCGCGACTGGAAAGCGCGGCCTCGAGAGTGAGCTACCAGTCAGGCCAATCGCTGGCCGTGGTCAATTGAAAAGGAACCACCTTCAGCGGCGGTGAGAACGCAACGATGGAAGGTACAGTGGTGGGGATCGAGGATCGAAGGGAAGAAGGCCAGAGGGGTGATGGGGGGTGGGATCGAGTGGGGGGACCGGGTGTGGAGGCCGGGTGGAAAGGAGGGCCGGTTGGGGAGGGGGGGAGGTCGGAGAGGGGAGGGGGCCAGGTGGGGGGTCGGGTGGAGATGAAGGGGCCGGGTGGGGGGTCGGGTTGAGAGAGGAGGGGGGCTGCGTGGGGGATCGGGTGGAGAGAAGGTCTGGGTAAGGAGGGGGGAGGCATGAGAGGGGAGGGATCCAGGTGGGGTTCGAATGGAGAGGAGGGAGGCCAGGTGAGGGACGGTAACCGGAGGAGACCGGAGGACATGCTGTCGCCGTCGCTTTCACGGTATGAGAAACCCTAGAGCTCTAATATCATGTTAAGAGATGATAGCTAGGGTTTGGAGAGAGTGCAATGCTTTTCATTGAGGGATTAAGTCTAATATATATATACAACATGAAAACCCGACCTGACTATACATAGAACCCGGCCTATCTATACATTAGCATTAACATTAATAATATGTATGCTTGCTTCCAACCATGCTTGGCTTCACTCGCAGTGTGTTTCGCTTGAGTATGTACTTGCCTCCAACGGTGTGTTTTCCTCGAGGGTACATGATGCGCTCTTTTCGCTCGTTGTGTATTTCTCATGATTGTGCACTTGCTTTTAACCGTGTTTTCATCGAGTAGTGCACTTTCTTCTTAGACCAATTCTATACCCCTCTTTAAGTCGGGCTTTGTTTTTTCTTCTCTCCAGCCATGATTTTCCTTGAGTGTGTTTGCCACCAGCCACACTTATTTCGTTGAGTTGTGCGCTTTACTGCTTCCACCCAGGTTGTCGCTCTTCGTCGAGTAGCACTTTCATGCAAGTTGACTTCACCAAAAGGAGATTTTTAGCCTACAATCCTCCATGGCAGATATTTTTGTCCGTAAATTTCGTAGCCATCAACACTGGCAGTTGAGCCTTCTTACCCGCAATACAATAAAGACGTAATATCATTTACTGTCAGTATAAGTACTATTACTACCGCCGGATATATATATAGTCGTCGGTATAACATATTTAATTTTTATTATTATTTTTTGGATATTTAATACCAACGGATCTTTATTATCTGTCGGCATAAATACTATACCGACAATAATAATAGTTACCGTCGGGAAAAGATTATATTATCGACGGTTAAACAATTTTCGTCGGTATTATATTTTTTTATTATTAATTGTCTTTATTTATTTACCAACGGCTAAAATGGTACCCGTCACTATTAAACATTGATTTAAACCAACGGAGAATATTCCATCCTTTGCTAAAACTATATTATACCGACGGCTATTAATAGAGCCGTCGGTATAAATTGTAATCTTATATTTAGGGATCTCGACACCCCTGTTTACGGATATGATCGATCCCCTCCAGCACGCCTCCCGCCTCCCCTCCCGCGTGCCTTCAGCCTCGATCAGCCTTCGTCACCTGTTCATCCTCCGGTGAGTCCCCATCATCTCCACTCCTCCTCCGGCTGAGGCCTCCCTCTCCCTCTCCGGTGAGTTCCCGTCCTCTCCTCCTCCCTCTCCGGTAACCCCCCTTAGTTTATTTTGTTCCAAATCGCACCCTAAAGTTTGAAATGTTAGCACAATACCCCTTTTGTCAAGTGTCAACTACTTAATTTCCTCATTTGATCATTTTTATATGATTAAAACTAAATTGCAGAGGGCAAAATGTAATTTTAAAAATATAGGGGGGTTGTGTTTTTGAGCTAAACTTCAGGGGGGGCAAAATGTTATTTACCCAATCCAAAAATTTAAGGAGGGGCCATGGCCCACCTTGGTCTTTATGTAGTTCCGTCTCTATGTCCATGCCATCCGGAATAACAGGTGTTGACGCTCGGACCCCGAACCACAGTGATACCATGGTTCGGGGCGACTAATTTGCTATATTAGCCTCAGGATACCATAATTTGCTATATTAGCTAAGGTCCCTACAAGTATACATTCGTCTTCAGAATGAGTATATATTCGTCTTCAGAAAGTATATATATTCGTAGGGAGGGACTTGAGTTATATTTCAAAATTAACGTGTCCTGCAACTAAAAGTCATCTCTCAAAAAGGAGGGATTTGAGCTATATTCATAGTGAGGGACTTGAACTAAAAATCATCTCTCAAAAAGGACTTATGTCAAACTTCCCCAAATTTATTCCTTTAATGCATCAATATTTAGAGATTTCTTAAAAAATTCGGAGACCTCTATTACTATGATTAGGGTTAGGTTTTAGGGTTAGCTAGGTTTAGGGTTAAATTTATTATTAGTTTTATTGTTACGATTAGGGTTAGGGTAATGGCTAGGGTTAGGGTTATGATAAGGGTTAGGATTAGGGTTAGGGTTTAGGTTATGGTTTAACCCTAAACCTAACCATAATCCTACTAAACGCTAACTTTAACTCTAAACCTAACCCTGACCCTAACCCTAACGCTAACCGTATACCCTGACAAAAATCTAAACTTAACCCTAATCCTTATCCTAAACAGTAATTCAGAGAAGTGGGTAATCCTATCAATTACTATTTCTAATGTATTTTACTATATTAGCTAAGGTCCCTACAACTATACATTTGTCTTCAGAAAGAGTATATATTTGTCTTCAAAAAGTGTATACATTCGTTTTAGAAAGAGTATACATTCGTCTTCAAAAAGTGTATATTCGTAGGAAGGGACTTGAGCTATATTTCGAAATTAACATGTCCTGTAACTAAAAGTCATCTCTCAAAAAGGAGAGACTTGAGCTATATTCGTAGGGAAGGACTTGAGCTAATTCGATGGTTCAATGTTTCCATTAGCATAGAAATGGACGAAGTGATAAATTATCATTCCGAAGTCCATTCCATTGGAAAATGGAAAATACTATTTGTACCTAAACTCTTACCGAAATTATCATTTCGATGTCCTTAATGCGTGAATATTCGAAGATTTTTGAGAAATTCGGAGACCTTTGTAACTGGTTAGGGTTAGTGGTTAGGGTTAGATTTAGGTTTAGGTTTATTCTCACCATCTCGATCTCTAATTCTCTACGAGTGGACTTACCACAAAATTCTAATATCGTTTAAGACCTTGTAGATTCTAAGGATTGGTGTGACTTGCCACAGCCGATGACTGGCCTTCGAGCCTGGGACCTAACCCTATTAACTAAAATTGGGTGGAAGCTATTGCCATTTTTCTACTTCCAAAAGGAATCAGGTCTTGGGCCCATTTGATCAATTTGGAGTTAAGGTGATACTTTATATTCCATATGGAGCCAACCAATTTACTTAGATAACCGGTGTGGTTGGTGCAGAGAGTCTCATAGATATAGTTTCAAATTACTGCAGGTTAGGTTTAGGGTTAACCCTAAACCTAACAATAATCCTATAACTCTAACTCTAAACCCTACCCTAAACCTAATCCTAAGCCTACCCTATACCCTAACTCTAAACCCTAGGGTTAAGTTAAGGATTAGGGTTAGGAACTTAGGATTAGGTTGAGGGTTAGATTCTAAAATATCTATTAAATACTTGTTCGTAAGTCCGAAATACGAAAAACCATACAAGTACGTATTATCAGATGCAATCCGATAACGATCCAATACGAAAAACCCTTTTTTGTCATTTCTAAATTTTTTCACCATCTCGGCTGAAAAACGGAAATTTCGGTTTCAGTCAAGACCAAAACCAGACATGAAACCAAAGTTTAAAACCATGGCATGGATGCAAGTAATGAGTCCTCTTGAGAAACTTATGTAGTTTCAGGGCATAATAGAAGCTTCCATTTAGTAACGACATTAGAAGATGACAAGCAATGATTCAACTTCCCTGTGGGTACTACTTACAGAAACAAATTCGAGAAGAACTTTTACTGACTGGTGGTTATATCAAAAGAAAACAAAGAAAAACTAGAGAACTTTTTGTAGACTAATTTAATCAGCTCACTCTCGTCAATAAGAATATAAAGAAAATACCTTAATTGCTGCAATACCTAGCACTCCAGAACCAGAGCCATAGTCTAAAAAGCACTCTCCTCCTCTTATCAACCCATGTAACAGCAACAAACACAACTTAGTCGTGGGGTGCTCCCCTGTCCCAAAAGCCATTCCTGGATTTAGAATTATGTTTGTTGCTTGCAAGTCCTGGTATATATGACAAAAGACAATTTTTACTCAATAAGCAATTGTCAAGATTCAACTGTATTCATCAAAAACTTTCATTCTCGATCAGTCTCAAAATCAGCCACACTAAGCTAGAATGTCTGAAATTTTAACAGGACAATGACAAGAAAAAACTTGAGCTTCTCTCTGGAAGAAATTGTCCCTAATATCTAGTTCACCAATGAAAGCCATATAGCCAAAAAAATCATGTCCAAACTGTATCAAAATGAACACCTATAATGTAATCAACCTATGAAGTATGTATCTTAAAACCTTTACAACCTCCAAAGGTGGCAAACAATCAGAAGGAATTATTATTTTTTTGTTAAATTCATGGAAGTTTTGTTGAAGAATGAAAAACTTTATATGCCACATCTGGGGAGTAGCAACAGATCTTAGCCAAGAGACAAGCAGCTAAAGGAAAAGTACTATTAGATATAGTGTAACTTTAGTCTCATATGGTATTGTAATGGTGTGCACGCTCGCCCTATTTAAGGAGAGGTAGTGCTAGTGTAATCATATCATCAATACAATGTATTCTCTCCAAACCCTAGTCTCTTTCTCCCCTCTCTTTCATAACATGGTATCAGAGCAGGTTTGCTCAGCCTAGGGTTTCAGAGTTTTATCTCCAACCTCAGCCTTCTCGGTTGCCGCCTGTGACCTCGAGGAGTTCAGGGATAGTAAAATATTATTTCCTTTCTCTGTCGTCCTTTTGCCTGGTGTGGACGCGGAAAAAAGCGCGGGTCGTCTTTATTGCGAATCACACGAGATTACAATTGTGGCCGGGACCCGGGTTGCTCGGGTGTAGCGAGTCCGGGTTGCGGCGAGTTTTGATCAGGGGATTGTGGGAAAGATCTTCTGGGGGATCCCTTTGATCCGCGTCTCCACGTGGTGTTCGTGCGAGAGCGCTGAAGGGGCTGCCCAGGACAGGGGTTTTACAGGGAGAGGGTTTTGGAGAGGCTAAGGAATGTCCACCGTTGCTTTGTCCCTTCCGTGCTTCGCGCTTTCTCGGCTAGGGGGTTTTCGGCTTCGTTCCTCGGTCTTCGCGTCTTCCTCGTTCCTTGCTTGACCTCGGCGTCCTTGATCGTCGGTTCGCGGCGTCGATCTAGCTTTTGGCGTTGGCTTTGGCTTTGGCTTTTTGGCTTTGGCTTTGCTCCGGCGTGGCTCTGGCTTTTGCTTTGCTTCGGCGCTTGCACTTGGACGTAGCTGGGAGAGACTTGCGATGCTTTCGTTCTTCCGGAATTCGCGTCGTATCGGCTAGAACGTGCGGTGCTTTTGCTCGTGGCCGGCGTAGTCGCTTGGCTTTGGCACTTGCGTTGCTTTGGCGCGGGCTTTACTGGGGCTTTTCTTTGGCTTCTTGCGTTGGCTTTAGCTTCAGCGTCAACTCGATCTTCTTCTTCGAACGACGTGGGCTACTTCTTCAGTGCTTCGACGATTTGCGTGTCGACTGGACTTCTCTTCTTCTCCGGGCTTCTTTGGCGTGATCGGAGTCGAAGAATGCTTTCGAAGTTAGTGGGGGTAGCACCGATCTCCGTGCGACGGTTGTGGCGTCGGCTTTTGTTGATGAAGACGACGAGGGTAGCGACGCTTCAGACGATCTGCTCCAGGCTTTCTTCTTCGTGGATGGGGCAGGCGTTTATCGAAGACGCTGGGGTGATGACGCTTCGCTTCTCTCCTCCGGGCTTTGGGGCTTGATCGGGATCGAGGATTTGTTGGAGACGACGGGGTAGTGCCGCTCCTCTTCTTCTCCGGGCTTTTGGGCTTGATCGGAGTTGAAGGCTTGTTGGAGACGACGGGGTAGTGCCGCTCCTCTTCTTCTCCGGGCTTTTGGGCTTGATCGGAGTCGAAGCTTGTTGGAGACGACGGGGTAGTGCCGCTCCTCTTCTTCTCCGGGCTTTTGTGCTTGATCGGAGTCGAAGCTTGTTGGAGACGACGGGGTAGTGCCGCTCCTCTTCTTCTCCGGGCTTTTGGGCTTGATCGGAGTCGAAGCTTGTTGGAGACGACGGGGTAGTGCCGCTCCTCTTCTTCTCCGGCCTTTGCTTTTGGCGTCTTCGGAGTCGAAGGGTTCTTCTTCTCCGAGCTTTCTTCTTCGTGCACGGAGTCGAAGGGATGATCTTCGTGTGCAAGGGTCTTCACGTTGATGAGGACTTTCAGTAAGCCGATCCCTCGGGACAGGCTTGACTGTGCCTCGTGAAGCCTTGGGTCGGTGAAGAAGCGTCTCCTCGTTTGCAGAGCTCCCGCGCTTTGTCTTCAATCTTCGACCATTTTTTCCTTCCCCCACCCCCTCTATTTATAGGCAAAGAGGTGGGAAGAGAGATATGGGAACTTTTTAATTTTAAATCCCTTTTGTATCTCTCTCATAATTACCCGGATTTTATTCATCCATTGATGAGGGGAATAACATTTAGTTGTTTTCCTTTTCTGGCGGGTGCAATTATGGCTGGATTTTGCGCACGAAATCGATGGCGATCGGGCGCTTCGTCTTGTGCGTCGGATCGAGGGATCGGCGCAGATCCGCGTGTGTGCAGACGTCATACGCTACCTCCCCCCGCGCATGGCGGTATTTCCTTCCTTTTCTTTCTTTTCTTTCCTTTTCTTTTCTTTCCTTTTCTTTTCTTTCCTTTCTTTTCTTTCCTTTTTTTTTCTTTTCTTTCTTTTTCTTCCCTTTCCTTGCAGGGCCGGCCGGCCCCTCCATGGGGTTCGGTCCCCACTAGGGCCGGCCCTATGGGGTTCGGACCCTAGTAGGGGCCGGCCCCTCTTGAAGTGGGGTCCGGGTCCGCATCGGCGAGCGCGAGTCGGGTCCGCGTGTCGGGTTTGCATCCACGTCGGTGCGCGCGAGTTGGGTCCGCGTGTCGGGTTTGCATCCGCGTCGGCACACGTAAGTCGGGTTCGGGTCCGACGAAATTCGTGTGCCTACAAATGCCCCCTCAAGGACGAGTGTGTCGATGAGGACGTGTCGGGTTTGGACGCGTAAGAATCGTAGAGTACTTGTCCTTGATTCCTTTCGTGGATGGGCCTGGTGGCTTATTTACGAGCCCCTACCCCTTTCATCCTGTGCCTTTTTTTTTTTTTTTTTTTTTTTTTTTTTTTTTGCGAAAGGCTGGATCTTGGAGACCGCAGTCGAAACAGTGCTGCCTGGGATTGCACGCAACTTGCTCCGTCTTCCTAGTTGTCGGCTCTTTCATCGGCGGCGGCGGCTCCTGCTTGCGGAGAAGACCCTCGCTAGGGTTTCGATCATCTTCCTCGTTGCGGACTTCTTTTGCTCCGAAGTTTGCACGAACGTCAAAGGTGGCCGTTGCACGGAGTTCGAGACTGGCGCGAGGGCGACTGGAGTGCGATGACGGCGACGGTGCATCTCGGCGGAGGACTGTCGCCCCTCCCTCGGTGTGGGAGCGCAATGACGAGGCCGATTGTCGACGGCGACCGTTGCACGATGTCCGAAGGCGACTTAGGAGAGACAGGAGCGTGAAGACGAAGGCAACATGTCTCGACGTAGTCCCATGGCGGCGCGCGGGTGACGAAGGCGCGAAGATGAAGACGATGCACCCCGGCGGAGTGTTGGCGATGGTGACGCACCTCGGCGCGATGAGGAGGAGGTTGAGCCATTGCAAGCGAGGCGAAGCTCCCCTTTCCTTTCTCTTTTTTTTTTTTTTTTGTGTGTGTGTGCGCGGAGTACAACAGTAGCGACGGTGGCTAGCTACGGCGCGCGCGAAGGCCGGGGTGCCGCGGCGGTGGTGGCTCGCGGAGGCAGCAGCATCGGCAGGCGATGGCCGAGCGGCGCGCGGGCTGCGGTGCGGGTGCCAGTGGCTCGCGGAGCCTTCTTTTTCTTTCCTTCCTTTTCCTTCTTTTTCTTTCTTTTTTCTTTCCTTTTCTTTTCTTTTCTTTTCTTTTCTTCTTTTTTTTTTTTTTTTTTTTTCTTTCCTTTTCTTTTTCTTTCTTTCCTTTTCTTTTCTTTTCCCTCCTTTTCTTTTCTTTCTTTTCTCTTCCTCTTTCTCTGGTTCTTCTGGTTCGCGGAGGCTGCAGCGCGGTGGTCCGGGCGGGCGCGGGCCGTGTTGCGAGCGGCGCGGTGGCCGGGGCACGGGCAGGCGGCGTACGGCGCGGGAGCGGGGGCTGCAGGCGACGGTGGCGCGCGAGGAGTGCAGGCCGACGGGGTGATGGCCGGGCGCGGACGCAGCGGTGGCCGGGGCTGGGCGGCCAGGTGCGGGAGGAAGCGACAGCGGCGGCGCTGCAGCGCGGGGTGGCGTGCGTGGGTCGGGCACGGGGCGGCGCGGGGTGGCGCGCGCGGGCCGAGCGCGGGGCGGCGCGGGGTCCCGAACGGGTCGGTGCAGGGCCCCGAGCAGGTCGGCGGCTGCGAGTGCGAGGCCGAGGCGCCCGCCCCCCTTCCCGGTTACGTCGGAGAAGAAGGAGGGGGGCTGCGGGTCGTCCCCCTCCGGTTTGTTTTCTTTTTTTTTTTTTTGGTGGCTGTCGGGCGCTGATTGGGGAGGGGGGCGCGGTGCAGGCTACTGCTGTACCCCCCCTTTTTTTTTTTTTTTTTTTTTTTTTCATTCATTCTTTCTTTATCTTTCCTTCTTCTTCTGGTCCACGAAGGCGGCAGGCAGGCGGAGCAGGCAGCGGCGGCGACGGCCCACAGCGCTGGCTGCAGTATGCGCGGCGCGGGGTCCGGGAGCGAGTGGCGCGGAGGCCCGGCGCGGTCGCAGAAGCAACGAGGGCGGCCGCCGGTGCGACTCTGAGTCGGGCGGCCCCGATTGGGTCGGAGGTGGAACGCAGTGGCAATGGCGGTGCGACTCCGAGTCGGGCGGGCCCCGATCGTGTTGGAGAAGGGACGTGGTGGTAACGGCGGCGTCTCCGGGTTGGCCGGGCGTGGGGCGCAGCTGCGGTTCGGCGCGCGGGGTTGAGTGCAGGCGGCATGGGTACGTGGCGCAGACGACGGGTGTGTGGAGCGGCGCCGGCGCGGCATAGGCGGGCGGTGGCCAGGCTTCAAGCTGCGCGAGTGGTGTGCGGCGCTTAAAGACGAAGGCTTCCGTCGGCTTGGAGACGAAGGCTTCTTCGATGCTTGGAGACCGTCGGCGGAAGAGTGCTGCCTGGGGTTGCACGAGACTTGCTCCGTCTTCCCGGTGTCGCCTCTTTTGTCGACGGCGGCGACGATGGTGCGCGGCGTTTGAAGACGAAGGCTTCCGTCGGCTTGGAGACAAAGGCTTCTTCGATGGCTTGGAGACCGTCGGCGGAAGAGTGCTGCCTGGGGTTGCACGAGACTTGCTCCGTCTTCCTGGTGTCGCCTCTTTCGTCGACGGCGGCGACGATGGTGCGCGTCGCTTGAAGACGAAGGCTTCCGTTGGCTTCTGGAGACCGCCGTCGGAAGAGGGCTGCCTGGGGTTGCACGCGACTTGCTCCGTCTTCCCGGTGTCGCCTCTTTCGTCGGTGGCGGCGGCGATGGTGCGCGGCGCTTGAAGACGAAGGCTTCCGTCGGCTTGGAGACGAAGGCTTCTTCGATGCTTGGAGACCGTCGGCGGAAGAGTGCTGCCTGGGGTTGCACGAGACTTGCTCTGTCTTCCCGGTGTCGCCTCTTTCATCGGCGGCGGCGATGGTGCGCATCGCTTGAAGACGAAGGCTTCCGTCGGCTTGGAGACGAAGGCTTCTTCGATGCTTGGAGACCGTCGGCGGAAGAGTGCTGCCTGGGGTTGCACGAGACTTGCTCCGTCTTCTCGGTGTCGCCTCTTTTGTCGACGGCGGCGACGATGGTGCGCGGCGCTTGAAGACGAAGGCTTCCGTCGGCTTGGAGACGAAGGCTTCTTCGATGGCTTGGAGACGAAGGCCCTCCTGGCGGCTTGAAGACGAAGGATTCTTCGACGGCTCGCGATGACGAAAGCTTCCGTCTTGGCGGCGAAGCATCCTTCGGCGGCTTGGAGCCGAAAGATTCTTCAGCGGAGTGTTATCGTCTTCTTGGTGTGGGAGCATAATGACAATGGCACGGCGAAAAGACGAAGCCGAGTGTGGTGGCGATCGCCTGGTGCGAGGATGAGTCGGAGGAGTTGAAGGCCAGGGAAGGTGGCTCCTTTTTTTTTTTTTTTTTGGAATTGACTTTACCTCTCGATCGGTCTTGCACTTTTCATATCCTTGCAAGATTCGTCCCCCTGAGTACCTTCCGAAGGCTGGCTAGATTATTGATGAGGTCAACCGCGGGTTTAGAGTTACTAGTGAGGTTGCACCTTTCCGGTAGCAATGTCAGCTTGAAGGACACCGAGATGGGCGTTCTGAAGAGGATGACGAGGCCACGAGCATCAACAAGGAGTAGACTGCTTTGGTTGTCTTTTGCTTGTCGATCTTGACCTTGATGACAGCTCCAGTGGTTCTTTTGGCTTTGTGGAGGTCACGAAGGCTGCGGTTGTTGTTTATGCGTCGCCATTCTTCGGGTTGCTGCTTTTGACTTCAGTGGCAGTTTCCATCCTTCAGCTGGGCCTGAGCTTTTGCATGAGCCTGGTGGATTTCAAGGCAACGACTCTTTTTCTGCGGAGCAGATGCGCACCTTCTTTGGAGGGTGGCGATCCTCATTGCTTACGACGGTCTTCGCTGGAGGACGCTTCCTTGGGCTTAGCTACGACTGAGGGGAGAGACGTCAAGCATCGCTTCAGAAGCTGGAGAATGCCCGAGCGTCCAAGAAGACTTATGGAGCAGAGTTTGTGAAGCAGCGGAAAGCTGGCGACGCGTCGAGAGTTGACTGCTTCCCTACCCCTGGAATTGCAGCGCGTGTAAGCTGTTGGGAGCGAGTCACTTTGGCGCCTTAGGGACTTCGACTTGCCACACTCGTGCGTCGCTTTAGAAGCTGGAGTTTCATTTGGGGAAAGCTCGAGCGACCGAGAAGATGTCTGGAGCAGAGCTTGCGAAGCAGCGTGCATAGCTGGCGACGCGTCGGAAGCTGACGGTTTTTCTACCTCTGGAGTTGCAGCGTGTGTAAGCTGCGGAGGGCGAGCCACTTCGGCGCCTTAAGGACTTCGACTTGCTACTCGTGCGTCGCTTTAGAAGCTGGAGTTCCATTTGGGGAAAGCTCGAGCAACCGAGAAGACGTTTAGAGTAGAGCTTGCGAAGCAGCGTGAAGAGCTGACGAATTGCCGGGAGCGGGTGGAGTGATCGAGAAGGCTGCCGGAGCGATCCTTGCGAAGCAGCGTGCATAGCTGGCGACGCGTCGGAAGTTGACGGCTTTTTTTTTTTTTTTTTACCCCTAGAGTTGCGGCGCGTGTAAGCTGCGGAAGGCGAGCTGCTTTGACGCCTCAAGGACTTTGACTTTCTTGTCATCCTTTAGTTTGCTGACCGGATTGATGGTTATGCACTCACTTGCCTCTAGACTGGCCTCCTGGGATGACGTTTTTTTTTTTTTTTTTTTTTTTTTTTTTTTTTTTTTTTTTTTTTGGGCAAGGGGGGTAACCTTGCGCTAGGCAAAGTACCTTTTGAGGGACTTGCCACTGGTAGGCAAAGTCGCCACTGGTTCGCAGCTATCGCCCGCCTTCTTCGCTTCAATATAGTTGGAAGTGAAGATCTTCTTGACTGGAGTTTTGACGATTGCTGGAGTTTGACTGGAGTCGATGCCCCGGCAATTTGGAAGGATTTGTTCGCCGCTTTTGCAGAGACGAGCTTGAGTCTTTGTCAGGCGATGTGGTATTGCAGCTGAGGGTAGTGATCCCATGTGTGCCATGCTTTCTTTGCTGCGGCTGGATTTGAACATTGACTCGGTGGAGTTTTGCCCCCGAGTGTTTTCTGACTTGATTGCAAGTTGCTCAGAGCTGGTGCGCTCGGAAGACTCGGTTGAGCTCGAGATGTGCAACAGACCACGTAACGGTAGTGTCATCTCTTGCAACGTGCTGAAGTTGGCCCCGAAGAATGATAACGCTGGTTCCTTTGCTGGAGGGGAAGGCGATCGTCCTGGTTTGCGAAGCCATTGAGGTACGAGCCGCAGGACTGAAGCAACTTGAGCAGGCAACGGAATGCATCGCATCGAGCTTGATTTGAAGTTGATGTGAATTTTCCGTCTTGGTGCTGGCGCTTCTTTGTCTTTGTGCGCTGTCTGGATGGAGGATGTCACTAGTTTTGCAAGTGGAGAGCTTTTGTCCATCGCAGCTGTTTTGACTTCCTGGACTTGTGGAGCTTTTGCTGGAGGAGCTTCTGCAACGAAGTCTTTGGCCTCGTAAAACTTGGCATCAGCAAGGTGTGCTTTAGCCTTGTTGAACAGCTTGCCGTTGGCGGCGATGCTTCTCCCCATGCTTTCGATGTTAATGCTGCTTTCTTCATCGTCTTTTCGGAGCACTTGGTGAACTTCCATTATGCAGCAGGAGATCTTGAAGTTTTGACCAGCTTCAAGGAAGCAAATAAGAAAGAACTTCTGGAGTGTCACTGGCTCTAGAGAGCTTTGCTGGAGGAGATTTTTCAGATTTGCTGGTGGTACTTTGGACGTCTTTCTTCCTGGAGCTTCATTCTTTTCCTTGAAGGACTTTCTTCTGAGGAGTTTTCTTGTCGCCCGATCTTTCTCATGGTTAGCTAGGCGTGCTATCCTGTAGCTTGATCGTCGTGGCCTTCTCCTTCGAGGCGCCATAGCCCATGTGTTAAGATCTTCCTCGCCAAGGTGAAGAACTGGTGTTGCGACTGAAGGCTCTTCCTTGATCAGAAGGACTTGCACTTCTAGAGACTGTACCGATTCATCTTCTGATCCCCAGCTGGTTGGCTTGATTTCTTCATTTGGAATCGAAGGAGACCTGGAGTAGAGGACATAATAGTCAATTTTGCCTGATGGTTGGCCTAGCAGGTTGACTTCGGGGCTTCTTTGTTCGTCTCTAGCTTTGAGCAGGTGCCGGGACGTAGTTTCGTTTGGAAGAGGGAGTGCTTGCATGAGAGACGGTTGCCCCCAAGACAGTAAGGATTTGGCCCTAGGCACTGAAGAAGTATGTCGTCGTCGTCTTCTTGGACTGCCCCCTTTCTTTGAGTCATCAACGGTGGACTGCCCCCCTTCTTTGAGGACTGGCGGGGCGTCGGGCAACTCGTCGTCCGAAGTAGAAGTTTCACCGTTGTCGGGATCCGTAATAGAGATATGATTGACGGCAGCCATGGGTGGGTGGGTGGGTGTTGAGACAAAGTCCTCGATTGGCATCCCCAGACGATCGAATGCCGACTTCTTCTTTGATTGTTTGACTGGCCCGAGCCTCTCGAACACGGCTGTGCGTTTTCGATTCGACCAGTCTTTACCACCTCTGGTTTGCTTTCGGAACAAGGCTTGGCCTCGAACCCGTCGTCGTCTTCTCTTGCTGTCTGGATGGCTGAGGTAGGTAGAGCGTGCATCGGAGATTGTCGATTCTTCGGCTGCTTCATCTGCCATCCTCGCCTCGATGTAGTTCGAGGTGAAGGTCTTCTTCGCTGCGGTTCTGATGACCAACGGAGCTTGACTGGAGCCGATGCCTCGGCGGTTCGGGGGAATTTGCTCTCCGTTTTGAAACAGCCGAGCTTGAGTTCTCGTCATCCCATGCGGAGTTGCTGCTGGTGGGAGTGTGCCCATGGCGCTTTCCTCGTTGTAGCCAGCTCTAAACAGCAACTTGGCAGCGTTTTGCCCCCAACTCCCTTTCGGCTTGAATCCGAGTTGCTCGAGGTTTGCTGATTTGACGGGTCTACTTGGGTTCGGAGCTTCCGTCAGGCTAGGTAATGGTACCGTCATTTCTTGCAGAGTGATGACGTTGGCCTGAGATAACGACGGGGCCAGCTTCCTTGTCGGAGTAGAAGGCGATCGCTCGGATTTACGGAGCCACTGCGGCGCGAGACGCAGGATAGGTGCCGTTTGGACTGGCAAAGGGGTATGTTGCATTGCTCTTGGCTCGAAGCTGATGCGCATCCTTTGCCTAGGTTTCGGCGTTCCTTGGACTTTGAGTCTTGCCTCGTCAGAGGGTGGCACCGGATTCATGGGAAGAGGAGTCTTGTCCTTCTTTACTTCTTCAATCTTTTGGGCTCGAGGAGCTTTAGCTGGCAGAACTTCCGCGACCAGGCCCTTTGCTTGGTAGAACTTAGCGTCGGCCAGGTGTGCCTCGGCCTCGTTGAATGGCTTGTCATCCGCAACTATGCACCTCTCCACGCCTTCTTCGTAGTACTTGAGGCACTGGTGCCAGGTGGAGACCACGATGCCGTTCTCATGCAGCCATGGTCTTCCCAACAGGAGGCGATATGACGTCTGGCAATCGATGATGTGGAAGAGGACCGTTGTATCCAGCGGGCCGATGGAAAGCTTCAAACGAATGATTCCGACGGTGGACTGTCCGCCCTGGTTGAAGCCTTGAATGACCAATTGACTTGGTGAGAGCTGGTCGTCGGTGATGCCGAGTTGCCGCATTGTCTGGATGGGTAGGATGTTGACGGCAGAGCCACAGTCCAACAAGATTCGGTTCACTGGCTTCTCCTTGATGTATCCCGAGACGTAAAGAGGCCGGTTGTGCAATCGCGCCCCGAGTTGCAGGTCCTCATCTGAGAAGGTTATCGTCGCATCACACGAGGCCACAGCTTTGCGCCTTTGATCGTCCTTCCTCTTCCTTTTGTAGCTATCTGGATCGGCCAAGGCCGCCGCCATTGCCAGGCGAGCCTTCTTCGGGAGATGCAAAGCCTCTACGAGAGGCATGTGCAAGATTGCTTCGTCGTGAGAGGCGGTGCCCCTTTCGTCGGAATCGCCTCCCTCGTCTGTGGAGTCGCCTTCTCCAGAAGTTTCGCTTTCGTTCCTTCCTTCCGACGCCTCATGGACTTCGACCATGCAACAAGACACCTTGATGTGTTGGTCCGCTGGGAGGAAGTGATCTGGGAAGAACTCTTGCAAAGTTGTCGGCTCTGGAAGACTCTGCTGAAGGATATCGTCTTGGCTTGCTGGCGGCACTTTGAACGCCTTCCTTCCCGGAGTCTTGCTTTTCTTCTTGTAGGTCTTCCGCTTGGTGAATCCCCTCATCACACGGTCTTGCTTGAGCTTCTTTTCTTGCCATGGCTTTCGCCGCCGCGGTAGCATGACCCATGCTTCTTCGTCGGTGGATTCCCCTCCGCTAGGATGATGGTCGACAGCAGCAACTGGTTCCCTCGGAGGTACTTGTTCTTCTGGAGGCTCTACTGACTCGTCTTCCGATTCCCAGCCGGTGGGCTTGATTTCTTCAGCTGAAACCAATGGAGGCTTTGAATAGAGGACGTAATAGTCGAACTTCCCTGAAGGCTGGCCTAGCAGACCGACTTCCGGATCTCCTTGCTCGTATCTTTCCCGAAGAGCGCGTTGGGACATAGCTTGACTGGAATGGACTTGCTCTTCTCGAGGCTCTACTGGCGTGTCTTCCGATTCCCAGCCGGTGGGCTTGATTTCGTCGATTGGAACGGACGGAGGCCTTGAGTAGAGGACGTAATAGTCGAACTTCCCCGAAGGCTGGCCCAGCAGACCGACTTCTGGATCTCCTTGCTCGTATCTTTTCTGGAAAGCGTATCGGGACGTAGCATTGCTTGGAAGAGGTGCTGGCACTTCTTGAGGCTCTACTGGCACGTCTTCCGATTCCCAGCTGGTGGGCTTGATTTCGTTGATTGAAACGGACGGAGGCCTTGAGTAGAGGACGTAATAGTCGAACTTCCCCGAAGGTTGGCCCAGCAGACCGACTTCCGGATCTCCTTGATCGTATCTCCTTTGGAGCGCCCGTTGGGATGCAGCATTGCTTGGAAGAGGTGCTGGCGTGAGCGATGATTGCCCCCAGGGCAGCGGTGTTTCCTCCTCGGAGAATGCAGGAGTACGTTGATGTCGCTTCGAGACTTTCTGCTGGGAAGTTGACTTAGCGATTGGCGCTTGATGGTTGATGCGCAATTTGGGCATGCTTCGTCGAGCGGCAACGAGTACCGGCGAGAAGGAGCCGAAGGTGATGGACGTCATGTTGGCCGTAGCAACCTCCCCGGAGTCGATTTTTATCTTTCCTTGCTTTGCGAGCGCCATAATTCTTTCCTTGAAGACGAAGCATCTTTCGATGGGATGACTTACCACCCGGTGGTATTTGCAGAAGAGAGGGTCGTCGACACGATGCATCTGCTCGGGCCTCTTTGAAGGAGGGAGCTCTATCATCTTCTCTTGCAGCAGCTGGTCGAACATGGAGGAGACTTCCGAGTCTGGGAAAGGGTACTCCTTGGCTTCGAGCTCCTCGAGAGTCATCCTTTGTCTTAGCGGCGGAGGCGGTGGTATGGCGACTCCCTTCTTCTGATCTGGCTTGCCACCGATCTTGAGCGGCTTGGAGGTTGAAGCGACGTCAGCAACATTGACTTGTTTCAGTTTCGTTGCCGGTGGCTTGTCCTTCTTCTCTATCTTCAAGAAATCCTTGTTCTTCGATTCCCCGCGATTTGCTAGGCTGAGTTCCATGTCATGAGCCCGAGTTGCGAGTTCTTCGAAAGACCGAGGCTTGATACCTTTGAGGATGTAGAGCAGACCCCAGTGCATGCCTTGGGTGCACATCTCGATGGCCGAGTCTTCAGACAAGCGGTCTCGTGAATTCAGTGCGAGGTTCCTCCACCTGTCGATGTAGTCGATCACTGGCTCATCCTTCCTTTGCTTGACGGCGGTGAGTTCGGTCATACTGACTGTACGTCTGGTGCTGTAGAAGCGATTGAGGAACTCCCTTTCCATCTGGTCCCAGCTGTCGATGGTCCCTGCAGGAAGATCAACGTACCAGTCGAACGCGTTGCCTTTGAGGGTGCGAACGAATTGCTTCACCATCTCGTCGCCATATGTGCCGGCATTATTGCAGGTCTCGATGAAGTGGGCGACGTGCTGTCTCGGATTTCCCTTTCCATCGAAGTGCTGAAACTTTGGCGGCTGGAATCCGACTGGGAAGCGTAGCTGCTGGATCCTCGTAGTGTAGGGCTTCGAGTATGCCGCCGTGATCGGAGGAAGGCTACTGCCGTGGGATCGCATCATGTCGGCTATCAATGCTTGTACTTGCTGAGCACTCATCGCAGCCGCTGCCGGAGGTTGTGTGGCCACCGAGGCTGGCGTTGGGGAGACGACTTCCAATGGGACGGGAGCCGAGGAGAGCGCTGGTGTAACTGCTTGAATCGTCGGAACAACCTCTGTAGGAGCGGGAGTTGAAGACGGAACTGGAGCGGCTACTGGAGAAGCGACGGGTTGGCCGACTGGTGCAGCGTCCTTTGCGCTTAGCTTTTGGAGCAGAGTGTTGATGTGACGATCCTTCTCCTCCATTAGCCGAGTAATCTGCGCCATGTGCTCGTTCATCTGCATGACTTGGAGCTGAAGAGCGGACGGAGGATGGTGACGGAGAACGTCTCGGTGTTGCATGTTCGCATCCTCGCCATCATCATCGGAGACGTAGTTACGCCGACTTGCTTCTGGCTGATGATTGATGTTTGCCCCCTGCAGAGGAGGTGCAACGTCTGCTGGAGAACCCGAACGGGTTCGGGGTTGGGGCTGGTCCTCCCCAAACTTCTGGACATGGGCTCCAGGATCGAGGCTCGTTTCTTCATGCACCAGGGCCTCGTCGGCGCTTTGGCGAGCATCTTCGGTAGTAGCTTTTGGCACGAAGACGTCCGCAAGAGTCCGAGTACGCCGAGTGTAGACGCGTACCAACGGGGGAGGATCACCCTCCGGATTTACTGGATCACCGTGTCGGAGTAGAGGAGACTCGGCGATTGGTGAGAGGCTTGGAGCAAACGCATCGTTGTTTGTTCCGGCCATTGCAAACTTCAAGCAGCTTCTTCAACCGTACGGATGAAAGGAGAAGAGGTCCCACCGGGCGTGCCAGAGATCTGTGGACGCGGAAAAAAGCGCGGGTCGTCTTTATTGCGAATCACACGAGATTACAATTGTGGCCGGGACCCGGGTTGCTCGGGTGTAGCGAGTCCGGGTTGCGGCGAGTTTTGATCAGGGGATTGTGGGAAAGATCTTCTGGGGGATCCCTTTGATCCGCGTCTCCACGTGGTGTTCGTGCGAGAGCGCTGAAGGGGCTGCCCAGGACAGGGGTTTTACAGGGAGAGGGTTTTGGAGAGGCTAAGGAATGTCCACCGTTGCTTTGTCCCTTCCGTGCTTCGCGCTTTCTCGGCTAGGGGGTTTTCGGCTTCGTTCCTCGGTCTTCGCGTCTTCCTCGTTCCTTGCTTGACCTCGGCGTCCTTGATCGTCGGTTCGCGGCGTCGATCTAGCTTTTGGCGTTGGCTTTGGCTTTGGCTTTTTGGCTTTGGCTTTGCTCCGGCGTGGCTCTGGCTTTTGCTTTGCTTCGGCGCTTGCACTTGGACGTAGCTGGGAGAGACTTGCGATGCTTTCGTTCTTCCGGACTTCGCGTCGTATCGGCTAGAACGTGCGGTGCTTTTGCTCGTGGCCGGCGTAGTCGCTTGGCTTTGGCACTTGCGTTGCTTTGGCGCGGGCTTTACTGGGGCTTTTCTTTGGCTTCTTGCGTTGGCTTTAGCTTCAGCGTCAACTCGATCTTCTTCTTCGAACGACGTGGGCTACTTCTTCAGTGCTTCGACGATTTGCGTGTCGACTGGACTTCTCTTCTTCTCCGAGCTTCTTTGGCGTGATCGGAGTCGAAGAATGCTTTCGAAGTTAGTGGGGGTAGCACCGATCTCCGTGCGACGGTTGTGGCGTCGGCTTTTGTTGATGAAGACGACGAGGGTAGCGACGCTTCAGACGATCTGCTCCAGGCTTTCTTCTTCGTGGATGGGGCAGGCGTTTATCGAAGACGCTGGGGTGATGACGCTTCGCTTCTCTCCTCCGGGCTTTGGGGCTTGATCGGGATCGAGGATTTGTTGGAGACGACGGGGTAGTGCCGCTCCTCTTCTTCTCCGGGCTTTTGGGCTTGATCGGAGTCGAAGGCTTGTTGGAGACGACGGGGTAGTGCCGCTCCTCTTCTTCTCCGGGCTTTTGTGCTTGATCGGAGTCGAAGCTTGTTGGAGACGACGGGGTAGTGCCGCTCCTCTTCTTCTCCGGGCTTTTGGGCTTGATCGGAGTCGAAGCTTGTTGGAGACGACGGGGTAGTGCCGCTCCTCTTCTTCTCCGGCCTTTGCTTTTGGCGTCTTCGGAGTCGAAGGGTTCTTCTCCGAGCTTTCTTCTTCGTGCACGGAGTCGAAGGGATGATCTTCGTGTGCAAGGGTCTTCACGTTGATGAGGACTTTCAGTAAGCCGATCCCTCGGGACAGGCTTGACTGTGCCTCGTGAAGCCTTGGGTCGGTGAAGAAGCGTCTCCTCGTTTGCAGAGCTCCCGCGCTTTGTCTTCAATCTTCGACCATTTTTTCCTTCCCCCACCCCCTCTATTTATAGGCAAAGAGGTGGGAAGAGAGATATGGGAACTTTTTAATTTTAAATCCCTTTTGTATCTCTCTCATAATTACCCGGATTTTATTCATCCATTGATGAGGGGAATAACATTTAGTTGTTTTCCTTTTCTGGCGGGTGCAATTATGGCTGGATTTTGCGCACGAAATCGATGGCGATCGGGCGCTTCGTCTTGTGCGTCGGATCGAGGGATCGGCGCAGATCCGCGTGTGTGCAGACGTCATACGCTACCTCCCCCCGCGCATGGCGGTATTTCCTTCCTTTTCTTTCTTTTCTTTCCTTTTCTTTTCTTTCCTTTTCTTTTCTTTCCTTTCTTTTCTTTCCTTTTTTTTTTCTTTTCTTTCTTTTTCTTCCCTTTCCTTGCAGGGCCGGCCGGCCCCTCCATGGGGTTCGGTCCCCACTAGGGCCGGCCCTATGGGGTTCGGACCCTAGTAGGGGCCGGCCCCTCTTGAAGTGGGGTCCGGGTCCGCATCGGCGAGCGCGAGTCGGGTCCGCGTGTCGGGTTTGCATCCACGTCGGTGCGCGCGAGTTGGGTCCGCGTGTCGGGTTTGCATCCGCGTCGGCACACGTAAGTCGGGTTCGGGTCCGACGAAATTCGTGTGCCTACACCTGGTATTAGATGTAGAGTTATTATTAGTCCCACCTTAGTTATGGTATTGTAATGGTGTGCGTTCTCTCCTTATATAAGGAGAGGTAGTCTTATGTAATGACAAGAGATAATACAATCAGTCATTCTCCCAAACCATAGCCGTCTCTCTCTCCCTCTCTCACCTTATAGGGTTTTGGTGATATGGTATCAGAGCCAGCCTAGGGTTTCGGAGAACCCATCTCTGGCCTCGGCCTTCTCGATCACCGCCGGCGACCCCGGGGAGGCCGGGCATATTAAAATTGTTTTCTCCCATCCCAATCTCGCGATCCCGTCTCGTTCTCATTACTCCGATCGCCCCATGTGTGATCCCCCTCCCAAGCGCAAACCCGTGCATCCCCTGTTCGCTCGCTGCCACCGAACAGGTCTGAGATCCTCGTCTCCATTGATCTCAGATCTGAGATCCTATGCTGATCAACACCCACCAGTCGCGAACCGAGATCCCTGCCCCGATCGAGATCTTGCCGTCGAGTCAAGATCCTTACCGCGCAAACATTGGCCCCGATCTGCTCTGCCCAGTCGGCGACCTCCGCGTGATCACGTCCTCCGCGATCTGCTCTGCTCAACCGCCATCGCTCGGTCTCCTCCTTCCTCGCGTCGGCCTCCTCTTCCCTCGTCGGTGTCTCAGCAGCCTGCGTCGTCCTCCTCCTTCCTCGTGTTGACCGGACGCCACCAGATCTGCTTGGCCTCCTCCTTCCTCGTGAGCAGCCCGCATCCCGTGTCGGCCTCCTCTGTCCTCGTGCGTCTCTGCTGCACAGGTTACAGTGTTCCTGCTGTCCCTACTTTCCCTAACCTCGTGCACCATGTCGCCCTTCCCGACGCCGCGGTTAGCCCCTGTGCCGGCCTGCCCTACACTCTACCTAGTCTACTTCCGTCCTGCACACTGTTGGTTCGTCTGCGCCCTGCCGGTTGGTTCGCCTCCGCTCTATACTCTGTCGATTCATCTACGCCCTGCGCCCTGCCAGTTGGTCTGCCTGCACTTGCTCTCTACCGGTATGCCCCTCTACGACATGCGTCCTACTGGTCTGCCTTGCGCTCTACCGGCCAATCCCTCTACGACATGCACCCTACCGGTCCGACCGGTGTCCTGCGCTCTACCGGCATGCCCCTCTGAGCCTTGCGCCCTACCTGTCCTCTTGGCGTTGTACCGGCCTGCCCCTCTGCGCCATGAGCCTTGCTGGTCAGACCTTTGCCCTACGCTCTACAGGCATGCCCCTCTACGCCATGCGCCCTACTGGATCGCCTTGCGCTCTACCGGCCTGCCCCTCTGTGGCATGCGCCCTACCAATCTACCTTGCGCTCTACCGACCTACCTCTTTGCGCCCTTGCACTCCGTCGGTCCACCTTGCGCTCTACCAGCCTGCTCCTTTGCGCTCTACGGTCTGTCGGTCCTTTTACACCCTGCACTCTACTAGCCCGCCCGTCCTCTGCCGATTGAGATCCCTTCCCTTCTTCTGATCGAGCCTTTCTCATCCTCCGGTGTCTGTCTCCTTAGCCGTTGCCTTATCCTCTTTCTCCTGGTCACACGGGCCCTCGGATCTTCTTTCTTCGGTCACCCTTGTTCCGGCTTTCGGATCCTCTCTTTCCTTGGTTGTGTGACCTTATCAGAGCTACGACTCTACTTTCTCTTCTTCGTTTGTGATGATTGAGATCTTCTAGGAGGTGTCAAGTGCTTGCCTCCTATGAGATCTCAATGTCTCACGCATCCACACCTTTCTTAGCCGATCTCTTCCCTTTCGGCCTCCTTCATTGCCGGCTTCCATCACCGCCAGTTTCCTCCGCTTCAATCTTTAGTGATTAATTGATCATTGCCAGTTCCCCGGTTGACCTACTTACAGGTTGGCCAGGTTTCCCCGGTTGTCCTGCTTGCAGGTCAATCGGGTTTCCAGTACGACTTGTTTGCACCTTGCCATGGCATTATTTTTTACTTTAGAGCATAAAAATGAGATATTTGATGTAATTTTTTTTTATTAAGCAAACTGATGTCGGTTTATACCTTACATCAGTTTGACGGGGGTATTAGATGTAGAGTTATTATTAGTCCCACCTTATTTGTGGTATTGTAATGGTGTGCGTTCTCTCCTTATATAAGGAGAGGTAGTCTTACGTAATGACATGAGATAATACAATCCGTCATTCTCCCAAACCCTAGCCGTCTCTCTCTCTCTCTCTCTCTCTCTCTCTCTCTCACACACACACACACACACACACACCTTCTAGGGTTTTGGTGACACCTGGTATATATGACAAAAGACAATTTTCATTCAATAAAAAATTGTCAAGATTCGACTGTATTCATCAAAAACTTTCATTCCCCATCAGTCTCAAAATCAGCCACATTGAGCTAAAATGTCTGAAATTTAACAGGACAATGATGCAACACAAAGCAGGTTATGATGAGAAATAACTTGAGCTGCTCTCAGGAAGAAATTGTCCCTGATATCTAGTTCACTAATGAAAGCCATATAGCCAAAAAAATCACATCCAAACAGTATCAAAATGAACACCTATAATGTACTCAACCTATGAAGTATGTATCTGGTTAAAAACTTTACAACCTCCAAAGCTAACAAACAATCAGAAGGAATAATTTTAAAAAAAAAAATATTCTTGAAAGTTTTGTTGACGAACGAAAAACATTTTATGCCACATCTGGCAAGTAGCAATGGATTTCAGCCAAGAGACAAGTAGCCAAAATAAAAGTACTATTAGATATAGTCTTACTTTAGTCTCATATGGTATTGTAATGGTGAGCGTTCTCTCCCTATTTAAGGAGAGGTAGTGCTAGTGTAATCATATCATTAATACAAAGTATTCTCTCCAAATGCTAGTCTCTCTCCCCCCTCTCTCTCGTAACATGGTATCAGAGCAGGTTTGCTCAGCTTAGGGTTTCAAAGTTTTTATCTCCAACCTCGGCCTCCTCGGTCTCCACCAACAACCTCGAGGAGTTCAGGAATAGTAAAATATTATTTCCATTTCTTTGTCGTCCTTTTGCCTTCTAGAATCGTTCCAATTGCCTCCTCTCAGCGTCGCAATCCAACTCCAACACATGGGTTCTGGTTTCCTTTGGAGCATAGCACTATCGTGCATCTAACCCATCACCTCGCGTGAAGTCCCATGCATCTCTGCGTGTTATCGTCGGATCACCTCATGTGAATTGGTCGTCTTCCATTGCGCTTCACACTATTTCACGTGGTCTACAATCATCACGCGGTCTCTAACGCTTGAGATCCTTCTCTACTCGTGACCCTCCTCGGTCTCGCGATCGATCCTCGCATGTCTCCCCTCACATAGGAGATCCCCACTCATGGTGATCCCAGGCGATTCCGTCATCATGCAGCATCTCTCCCTCATGGTCAGACGCAATTGTTACTCCTCGGCCATACGCAATTTTTCCACAACGGCAGCGTCGCGAGTTTATCTTCTCATCGTGCGTCACGTCATGAGACTCGGCGTCATTGTCTCGAGTGATGTTCGTGATCTCAGTCACGGGATCCACGTCCATAGCAAAGATCCACATCGCCTGCAATTGCTACTCCAGCACCATAGTACGCCTTCTTCTCTGGCCTCGATCGCAACAAACAGCAATACCTATCTGTCGCTCCCCAATGGAGTCCGGTGAGCTCTGGGTGTCGAAGGTGTTGTTCAACTGGGTACGAGGTGGGCAAATTTTCTTTGAAGAAAATAAGAAACATCTACTGAATCAACTATTTTATGACTATCACAAATTTTATTAAAAAAACCCTAAAGGAGATGGTTTAAGCCAAACCATACTACGGGAGTTCTCCATTCAGGGACAATCCAGAGACCTTCTGTAACCTCAATTGGATGAAAAGTTTCCTGTGATTAACATATCAGCAGAAGAAAAGACTAATTAGATAAGGGTTCTTAAACTAAGGTTAATAAAAAAACTAAAACATATCAAAGAAGACTTGTACCAACATAAAGCTGTTCATCGAAAAAATATTGCTGCAAGAAACAGGTTTATCAAATGAACATTACAATTGGACCAATAAAGTCAAATATTAACCCTCAAATTCATATGTTAGGGATATAATTGAACTGGTATTTGAAAAAGAAAAGAAACAACTTTAGTAGATAAATGACTATAGTGAGAAAATAACCGTATATATTTTATTGGATATATGCATGGAGAATGATGATAAGGTCATCTTAATATTGCATGGTCACATAGAAAGTTATAAATATTCTTTATCTCGATGATCAACAAAAGGGATAGAACTTTTCAAACTGTACTAAATTCTCTGCTCAATTTATTTCATTGAAGTTTCATAAAGTGCTAAATCATGGGAGTCGGAATTGTAGGAGGATCACAATTCCCATAGATAGGTGACAAAAGAAGCATTGCAACATCAACCTGTATGTTTGCTATCCAATCACAATGCTCGCCAATTGAGACATCATAACTTGGTAGAGAGTCCAAACCAATGGAATTTGCAGCATGCCAGATGGATGTATGCACATCTTGACCATCTGCAAATATGGAAGTTATGCAGATCTGCATACAACATACCAGTAAACAAGAATTAAAATGGCTACCAACATATAACACTGAGAAGAGAATATCAAATAGTATACAAGCATTTTGATATGAGTTGACATTAAACAATGACTTGGGTTACAATAAAATATGTGATAGAAATAATTAGCTATTAATATTATGTCTTTATGTAGACTTTTTTCTTCAAATGCACAGTTTTCTGTACGCAACCAACATAGAGACCACTGTAACACTACAGGTTGGGAGTCAATTTAGCTACTCGAATGTCCCGGAGTCAAAAAAATTCTGCAAACTCTAATTCGAGAAAATGCAGTTTCAGTTCCATTGTTTCACTAAAGTGAAGTCCTGTGACTGCTAGCATTTGTTCTGATGTAAAAAATTATTTGAGCCGGCTTAGATCAGATCTAGCCATGTAGGATTAGGTCAATTCAAGGTGTATTCAATTATGTCTACTCAGTAAAAACCAAGTAGAATTGAACATGTACGTACATGGGAAATAAGTTAGTTGAGTCTCATGGAAAGAGTCTCAAATTTAGGTAAAGATAACCATTATAAAGCGGTTACCTAAGGAGAATAGTTGTCCATGAAAGTACAAGGAACTCAAGGCAATGGAGATAATAGTCATCGATGAAGGTCAAATAAGTTGTGCATATGGGATGACAAAATGGATATAGTGCTCGAGTTCAGAGGTAGATGTTCAGCAATTCAGAGAGGGTATACCAAACCGGTGTTTTAAGTATCGTTATCGTTGTCGACAGCGCCAAGTTGGCCGGGGGAAAAATCGGAGATATATCGCTATTTATTGCCAAATATCACTAAAAATTAGGGAAAAGAGGGGAAAATGAAGATTTTTTTGGAGTATTTTTCTATATACCCCTTTAGGATGTATATACACACCATTATGATCAATAACATACAAAAAACAATCAGCATTTACATCTATCTTTAATCTTGTCTTCCTTCACTAAGATAGTATTGCATTCACTTTTCATACATCTAACTCGATCTATATCTCTAGTTTTCCTTTCCCTTATTCTAGCAAACTTGTATATGTTTTTTCACATTCCTTGGATCCTAGTTTATCATATAAGTTATCAAAGACTCAAACTTAGCCTTGGTAACTAGCTTCTAAGCATCCTTCTTAGATTTTTTATACCTTTCTAAGTCCTCATCATTCCACCATCAGGAATCTTTATCCCCACGCCGATAACCTCTAAATTCTCCAAGAACCTCTCTAACAATTCTTAATATAGTTTGTCATTTGAATCCCACATCATATTTTACAAACTTCTCTTTGAAGGATGTCATAACCTTCCCTTTTAAATTCCACCACCTTATTCCTGAGTCTATTTTAACTTCTTTTTTCTTCTTGCTATTAATATGATGGTCCAAAACTACTAGCATGTGTTGAGTTGTCAAACATTCTCCCGGTATCACCATACAATCTTTACATCTAGATTTCTTATTTATTCTTAATAGAAAATAATCTATCTGTGACGCATTTGATCCACTCTTGTAAGTAATTAAATGTTCATCTCTCCTTTTGGAATAAGAATTTTGCTATCGTTGGATTATAGGCCACCACTAACTCTAGTATAGAATCTCCAATTGCATTTCTATCTCCAAAATCTTGTCTACCATACACTCTCTCATTTCCTCTATTACTTCTCCCAACATGGCTATTTAAATCACCATCAATATTTTTTATTCTCCCTTTGGAATTCCTTGCATTAATCCATCCATATTTTCCAAAAACTACTTTTTGACATTCTCATCTAGTCCTACTTGTGGTGCATAAGCCCTAATTACATTAATAATATCCTCACCTAAGACTAATTTTATAGCCAATAATTTATCACTTATCCGTTTAACCTCAACAATATTATCCTTCATATCTTTACCAACTAATATTTCAATTTCATTTCTACTACTATTCTTCCCCACATAAAAAAGGTTGTACCCATCATCAATTTCCTTAGCATTTCCTCATTTTTATTTTGTTTCTTGTAAGCAAGCATATTGACTCTTCTTCTCATCATTGTATCTACCAAGTCTCAACTCTTTCCAGTCACAGTCCCAACATTCCAAGTAGCAAATCTAACCTTCCTCTATTGTGGGATTATGCTCGTTGTCTGCTTTTGTTCCATTTAATATGAAAATATTTCTCTTCTAGTTGCTCCAATTGGTCGCCATTGCAAAGTGTCGCTTATAAGAGACACCCTAACCCTATCGAATCCTTGCATATTTTCACCACAATCGGGTTTTGTTTTGGCGTGCCACTTACAGGTGACGACCTAGCAAACCCTTGGCCCATTTCTCATCAGGCTAAAGAAATCTTGGATCGTACGCTCCCCCTGACAAGCAGACTGCGAGTCACAGATACGATGATGTCGGCGTGCACCGCCGCGCAGGAGGAACCGGTCCCGGAGATACTCCCGCATCGCGCGCGCTGTAGGAAGGCAGCCGATCGAAGTGTTAGATATCCTCACACCTCAAAATCCGGGTTTTAAAGGGAGATCCACAGGGGGTATATTAAGCGGGTGATGAATGCCTCCCTCACCAATGTGAGACTATCTGTTAACACTCCCCCTCACTCGGAGCACGCGTGGTAAGGATCCTCCACACGGAGCACACGTGGCAAGGCACAATCGGTAGAGAGCACCCGAAGCGAGAGAGGGAGCAGGAGCAAAAGACGGGCCAGCTCTGATACCATGTTAGATATCCTCACACCTCAAAATCCGGGTTTTAAGGGGAGATCCACAGGGGGTATATTAAGCGGGTGATGGGTGCCTCCCTCACCGATGGGGGACTATCTATTAACAGGGAGAAAGGAGTGGACGAGCAACAGAGTCCAGGAGATAGGCCCGGATCTAGGAAGCATGGACACTTTCCCAGGCCTCCCGTACCCGTGTCGGACACGTGTCGGACACCGACACTCGTCGGACACTCACCGGACACGCATGTGCCGTGTCCTACGTGCTTCCGGGAGCCGATACGGTCGGACACTCCTCGGACACTCCTCGGACACTCGAGACACTACGGGTTGACGAACAGTTCGATATAGGGTCGGGTTACAAGCTGTGGTGATTCAGTTTTGGCTTCAACCTATCTGATCCTCTGAGATTATAACCTTAGAGAATCAGATAGGTTGAAGCCAAAACTGAATCGCAGTCGTTCTTTTGCATTCCATTTGTGCCTGAGTGTGATTCACTTGTCAGGATGTTATGATGGATGGTTACGATTCAGGTTTGGCTTTAACTTATCTTATCCTCAAGATTTCAGATAGGTTGAAGTCAAAACTGAAATACAACCGTTATTTTCCATACCATTTAGAGCTGTCTGCGATTCACCGATCGGGTTGGATGTAACTAACGATAGCGATTCAGTATGCATTAAAATTTCATTTTAGTTGTTTTCTATGAGGTTTTTTCGGTTATTGAAATATATATGAATTGCAAACACACATAAAATATAAATTTAAAAATATTAATTTATTTTGCCGTGTTCCCATCGTACCCGTGTCCTCTTTTTTTAGGATTTGCCGTGTCGGCGAACCCGTGTCGTGTCGTACCAGTGTCGGTGCTTCTTTGGCCCGGATGACCTGGTTGTGGTGACGTCACGTGAGGGCAGTAGCCGTGGCGGCAACAGCAGCAACAGCAGATGACTCGGCACTAGCGGCGGCATGACTGGTGACCGAGGAGGAACCGGAGGAGGCATTCGGAGGCGGGTCGTCACCGGTGATGTGACCCCAAAGATCACGACTGTAGAGTACGGCCTCGACAGTGAGCAACCAATCAGGCCAGTCGTTGGCTGAGGTCAGCTGAAAGGTGACAGCCTTCAGCGGTGGAGAGATGGTGACGACGGAAGGCGCAGAAGAGGACACCTTGGCTGAGGATCAAGGGTCAGAGAGGGAGATCGGGGGGTGCTGTGGGTGAAGGTGGGGGCAGGGGCGGCGACGAGTGAAGGTAAGGACAAGGGTCGGAGAAGAGGAAGGGGGTGCTGCGGGCTGTCGGTGACGGCATGGGGGGCTGCGGGCTGCAGGTGACGGCAGGGGGGGCGGCGGGTGAAGGTGGAGGCAGGGGGCGGCGAGTAAAGGTGGAGGCAGGGGGGGGGGCGGGTGAAGGAGGGAGGCCGGGGGGTTTGCGGGCTGTGGGTGATGGCAGGGGGGGCTACGGGCTGCGAGTGATGGCAGGGGGTCTGCAAGTGAAGGGAGGGAGGCCGGAGTGGGGTTGCCGATCGATCGAAGCCGGAGGGAGCAACCGGGGGGATCGGATCAGGAGGGAGGTCGTTGTCGTCGTCACCGTCGCGGAAGGGGAAACCCTAGAGCTCTGATACCATGTTAGGAGACGACGGCTAGGGTTTAGAGAGAATAGAATGATCTCTATTGAGGGACTCAAGCCCAATATATATGTACATCAATACACAAGCAACCCGACCCAACTGTATATAGAACCCGACCCGGTATATACATTAACAATGATAATGGCAAAGCCCCCTAACCTGCCATTAAGTGGTAGATTGAATAAGAAGGCATATTTGGCATGTCATTGAGAGTAATGTCCCCTAAAACAAAGGAGGGAGAAGATTAATCCTAGAGTCCTTTCTCTTTCTAATTAGCAAAGCACGTATTGGAACAATAATGTGACGCAAATTAGGGGTGTTCATTGTTTCGGGTACCTAGTAAACCGAACCAAACCAATCTACTTGGTTCGGTTCGGTGCAAAAAATAAAAAAGCCGCTAAGTTCGGTAAAAACAATATAACAAGCTATACGATAAAAGTATATACACAAGAATAATCTGTAGAGCATCACATATAGAGACCTGCGAAAGAGTACATGCACAAGATCATATTTGTACATACATAACATACTCTATATGCCAGAATTTATCTCCAACTTATACGGCTGGCACTAAACATTCATTTCTGAGATGTAAGAACAATATAACAAGCCATACGATAGACTGTTAAAACATCTTTCTTTAACAACGATATAGACAGTCTAGGGGCTCACCTCATCCTCCTCTGAATCGCTTACTTCATCCATACTAGCAGAACTTGCACCGAAGCACAAAAGTGATTCCGAAAGTGTAATCTACCATAGGAGATTGTGTTAGCTCTTACATGTCATGACATTAAAGAATAATGATGCATCATTACATCATATGTCTCTAAATTGTGGACTTAAAAAGTGAAAGGAATTATTAAGGAAAAACAGTTTACGCATTGAGCACAGACAGACATGTGAAACTTTAGAATCAAAGATAGTAAAGATAATATTGGAAGTTACCTAATTTTTTAGTGCGTTAAGCAAATCATCCGTCATTACACTACTATTGGCCTCCCAAGATCAAGGTTCGAAATTTCCATTTCGGTCAATATTTCGACCCCTCTGGATATGGAAATATTTCGTGGAAATATTTCGACAGTGTGGAAATATTGTGATTTTATAGAAATGGTGGAAATATTGATTTTTTAATAGAATTTTTCAGTGAATCTCTGCATAGTCATAAACCAAGTATATATACACAAATTGGAACACTCAGATAATAATTATACCCAATCTACAGGTGTGAAGCATCACAAAGCATGTATTCTACATTTGAGTCTGTGAGTCTTGTGCAGTCTTGTTTGGTCCTGTTTTGATCTATGTTTTTAAAATAGCTTTTAATATTTTTTGTGGATAAAAATATTTCCAAAATAAAGATTAGTTGATTGTTAAAATAATGCTTCAAACGATTTTGAAAACGGACTTAAAACAAGAAAGTTGTGCAAGTTAGAAATCGTGCAAAAATTATGCTGAAATGCAAAACACTGATTTTTTACTAAGTCTGAAAAAATGAGTTTTTATAAAGAAAAGTTTTTATACATTCAAAATTTTCTTTGACGGACCATGGTTTTCTAGATGTACTTGTAGTTCTACATCTTGTGGAGTTTTTTTAGCTAAAAATGAGTTGATTTAACCACTTTTCTCAACATACAAATTTTATGAAAATCCGAAAAAATTGTATTCTCCTAAAACTGAAAACCTACTTTTTGATTCACTTGGTTTTTGATTTTTTTGATATTTTTATTGAAATCAAATGGGGGGGTATTTGCTTATTTACATATAATAACTTAAAGTAAATGGGACATTTACTTAAATGTTATTATATGTAAATAAGCTGCTGAGAACGAAACCCCCAGTCCCCTTTTATAACCAGTAAGTCTCAACATTTCGGTGCCAAAATCCCGAAAATTCTTGAAATTTCCAGAAATGTCTCGAAATTTCCACGAAATATCGCGATATTTCGTGCCGACAAATATATCGTGCGAAATATCGCGATGTTATCGTGATTCCTATTTCGTTCGATATCACAATAGGAATTTCGTGTCGAGGTTTGAGAAAACCGCGATATTTCGCAAAATATCTCGAGATTTTGTACCTTGCCCAAGATGATGACAGGTCTGTCTCATGGCACGGGGGTGCATGAGTCAGGCTGGGCGCGTAGGTGGGTTATCCCCTATGTGTGGGCAACATATGCAAGAGTTTGAATTTATATTTGGGGTGCCTACCAAATTTGCAACCATGATAACGCATTCTGGAGGCAGTTTTTCGGTATTGAATAAACTAAGAACATGATCACATATCATTAACCCCTTGCAGCCTCCTCTCTTTTTTGGAGTGTGGGGTTGGTCTTATCAAAGAACACTACATTGTCACATTTCCTTGGGCACTTACAAATCAAACAAATAGGATTGGAATCAACAAATTTGAACTACACAATCATTTGACTAGCAAATATGATGACACAAGTACTGTCATTCTCAAATGGGTTGCAAATGTATTGTTGTGCCAGACTATGCAAGTCCAATGAGATCGAGATTAGAATAACATTGTCTCAAAAGTGTTGGGCCAGATACAGACCATCTTGTGGAATTCTTTTAACCCGTTGGGAGCTGTTTCTGATAAGGTCTTCTTGGAAGGTTGGATGGGAAGGAAAGAGGATTTGGTTGCATAGTGGTGATTCTCCTAAGGTTGGCTGCTACTAAGGTTTGCAGTTACTTTTGGCAGGATGGTTGGTTTGGGCATAGCAAATCTTTTTGGAGGCTTTTATGGAAGGGCTGGGCTGACACCTTATGGAACTAAGCCTTTAGTTAAGAATGTTGGGTGAGTTTGGTGGTGTTGTTGCAGTGCCCTACTCCGTTGCTAAGGTAGGATGGCTTTGGTTTTCTTTTGCCTTGGCCTATTCAAGTAGTAGTACTATTTGAGTTAGACTGGATTGATTGTAATATTGTGATTATTGATTAATATAATCTTATCTTTCAAAAAAAAAAAAGAGATTAGAATAACAGAAGCCCTGCAATTCCCACGACTGGATCGGCTCAAAGGACATTTACTAAAGTCTACAACACGAGTTCTATGAAACTGAGTATATGACTGCACAAGTCAATCAATTCTCACGAGGGAATATGCAATTTCCAAGGCGCTCAATCATTGGAGTTCTATAGTTTGATTACCCAATCCATTATACTACAATAGTCCATCAACAGTCAGAATGGAATCAAGAACAAAGGGTTCAGGAAACAATTCTACAATTCTCACAATGGACTGCACAAGCCTAAGAGAACAACTAGGACTATGCAAGTCCAGGGATCAAAAGCACAGGACAATACAGGTGCATCAATTCTCATAACCGAACAAGGATGTCCAGACCAAGGATTAAAATATCATCTATCGTGGCTGTGCAAGTCAGGGGAAGCATCCTATGCCAAACCATATTGTACCATGTGTCAGGAGGAAAAGATCTCCACACCCTCAATTCCCAGTGGTCAATGAGGTCGCCCGATGGAGGGAGGTAACTGTGGCAGCTTCGGCCTTCTTCTCCAATTATGTACGGTTACACATGGCGAGTTGCAAGAACGGTAGCTAGGTCAGAGACGGTTGACGCCCTACGGAGGAGGATGGTCGCACCACGTGGCATGTGCTTGGAGACGTTGGATGGTTAATGGGCTAGCCAAATTGGGCCCCGCATTGTGATGCTTGCATTTATTAGGAATTAAACTATCATTTTGGGAACATTTATTAGTATAATTTATGGTTTTATGTAAAGTCGATCTATGAGGGTGTTTTAGTCTTTCTGAGTCCCTAGGGTCATTAGGGTTTGGGTTGAGAGTCTTTATAAATTATTGTAGCAGTCATCTCTTTTCTTAATGAATGAAGAGTTTGCTCTAGGGTTTCTTTGAGAAGAACCGTTACTTTGAGGTGAGAGACCTCTGGCCAAGACCGGAATCTCTGTTACATTTCTATCTACTGATCACCGTCCCTGACTAGCATCTTGGCAATCATCACCGACATCATCATCCTCTTTGTATCGAAGGCAAGCTGAACCCGCACGACGCACATCTGCCCGTGCCTCCAGCCCCTACGATCTGCCCGCCCTGACCGGCCACGCATGTGGCTCCCGCCCATACATTCTGTGTTTGCAGCTTGTCCCCGCGATAGACCCCACCTGCAGCTCCCGCCCACGCATCCCTCACCTACTGCCTGCCCGCCCGCGACTGACCCCTGCGACCTGCCCGCTCGTGATCGACCCCGCCTGTGGCCCTGCATGTACCTCCTGCGCTCGGGTCTGCACACTTACAGTCGAACCCGCCTGCGGTCCCACCAACGCCTCCTGCGCCCGTTGCCACTCGCCTGTGAGCATGGCCTGTACCACCAGTGGTCGCCCGTCTCATGCCCTTATGTTGCCCGGTCGGTTTCTCAGTCGTTCACGCTGCTTTGTTCCAAGGAAATCTGACGATGTTGATCTTCGTCCGACGTCATTGAAGACTTCCACACCATCCGGGTTTTATCGTTATTTTCCTTCACACCTTTGCATCTGGAGCCTTTTCGTTCATACATATTCCTCACCCTAGATCGAATAATCTTTCAATTAATCATCACTTGTTAACTAGGCGCCACAATATTACATGAACCTGAGATTTCACTTTGATCGCTTGAGCATACTTGTTTGATTGAAATCCTTTGGAGGATCCTTCGATCTTAGCATTGACTATGGACTGCCATGTGCCTACGGAGATTCCTTAACCTCCAAACGGTTGCCGCTTAGAACTCTGGACTGCTAAGAATTACCCGTGTGTAACGCACTTGTACTAATTCATCACTAGCTATTGTCTGTGATCCGAAAGCCCCATTTGAATCAGCAAATAATTATAATTCTCACTATTAAGATTGTGATTCTTCGGCTTATTTCCTGTACTGCACGGGTTCTGCATCAAAAATGCTTGAAACCTAACTAATTGCCACTCCACTTAATCCTAATCAGGTTTTCAATGGATTCTAACCTGAAATTATAGCGGTTAAAGGAAAGGAATTGGATAATTTTGGGGGAATATCAAAGATCAGTGGAAAGTTATTTACTAATCAGCATCACCATCATCAGAATCCAATCTTTCCCCATCAAGATGGGGTTGACTATAAGGAAGATTAACCAGTATTTTCCTACCGGTTATTAACCTGACGCCAATAAAATTGGTGCCAAAAGAATTACCAAGGCAACTTGGAAATCGAGGGGCTTGACAGGAATCTAAAAGGCCCGTTGGCAGATAGGGAGACTTATCTTGTCAGTTACGTGGTTTAAGCTCATGAAAGTAGGGCCCATGCTACAAATTATAAGACAAATAATCAAAATGTAACAATGTTCCAAAAAAAATATTTACTACTGATTTCAAATAATACTTATTTCATTATAAAAATTTCCAAACGATACATACCTACCCTAGAAGACAGTGCACAGGCAGCACAGCATAGCAGGTTGTATTATCCGATAAATAAAAGTATTAAGTCAAGATATCCTATACAAACATAATGATCAAGCAAAGATTTTAGTACGACACTTGTACAGGCTGAAACATATATAGGAGCCTACATTAAGCACTTGTTGATGGATAATTAAATGGAAAAGCAGTAAACAAAGTTTATCTGCAAGGGCAAGTCTTGAAGCTGAATATGAAATCATAGAACATACAATATGTGATTAAAAGAACTAATAGTAAAACATCCTGACCCTCCCAATACATGCTTAACGGTTCATTATTGTTAGCTCACAATCCTATCTTCCATAAGAGGCCAAGCCATAAGAAATGAAATGCCATTTATTCAAAAAAAGTTGAATGTAAAAAATTGAATACAACAAAAATTAATTCAATAGCTCCAGTTACCGATGTGCTCATGAAGACACTAACTCAACTTCTTGAAAGTCCTTTTAATCTGGTAATACAAACATTCCATGTGTGGGTATCAAGCTTCAAGAGAGGGGATTGAGGAAGAAGAGATAAAAAAACACAAAAGAAAGAAAGGATCAATTATGATAAAATCAGTGAATAAGTAAAAATGAACTTTTTAGGGTATAGGATTTAGGGTTAGGGTTTAGTAAAATCTATATTACTTAGGAAACCATTAAAACAACCAGAAGTAAGACTGAGGACAACAAATAAACATAAAAACTAAAATAGACTATACCAGGATACCTTAAAAACTTTAGATCTAACAGACAATCATGTACCCCTGGAGCTTTTGCATTTGCAAGGTCGCTGCAATATATTCACCCCAGCTTAATGAGGAGCACCAACAATGTGCATTTTTCCAAATTCAAATATATTGTTTTGGTTTGAGGAGTATGTGACGTTTATCTTTTATTTCTATCAATTTGGGTCGTATTCGAATGGTCCATATTTTAGGAAATCAGAACCACTAGGACAAGAAGGGGTATTTTGGTAACTTAGTCCCATAAGTGGTTGCCCTACATGATATAATGGAGAATAGTATGTGTTAGGAGATGACGGCTAGGGTTTGGAGAGAATGAAGATAACTTTCATTGAGGGACTAAGCCCAATATATATGTACATCAATACATAAGTAACCCGACCCAACTGTGCATAGAACCCGACCCATCTCTATATATTAACACTCCCCTTCAAACTCACGGTGGATCATGTACCGAGAGTTGGTTGATAAAATGCCGAAAGCGAGCAATTGTAAGGGGATTTGTGAGAAAATCAGTAGTCTATTCCGTCGATTGAATGAATAGCAAGGAGATGGTGTGGGCGAGAAACTCCTGGCGGACATAGTGACAGTCAACCTCGATATATTTTGTCCGCTAGTGGAAAACCGGGTTGCTAGCAATCTGAATAGCACTCTGGTTGTCACAGAAGAGAAGTGTGGACCCGGATATCATAACTCCTAGGTCAAAGAGTAGGCGACGAAGCCAGACAATCTCTACGGTGGAGGAAGCCATAGCCCGGTATTCGGTTTTGGTGCTAGAGTAAGCAACGGACTCCTGTTTCTTACTATGCCAAGAAATGAGAGTCACCAAGGAATACATAGTAGCCAATGGTAGAACGACGAGTAGCAACATCTCCTACTCAGTCTACATCAAAGTAGGAGTGCAACACCAGCGGAGAGGTGGAGGGGAAAAGCAGAGAACGGATGATAGTGCCCCATAGATAGCAAATGATCCGAATGGCCGCTGCATAGTGAACAGAGCGAGGAGCCTGAAAGAACTGGCTGACAACGCCAACAGCATGGGCAATGTCTGGCCCAGTCATGGTGAGATAAACTAGCATCCCAACCAGCTTCTGGTAGCGGGAGACATTCTGGAGAGGCTCACCATCTGTAGAAAGAAGCTTCAAGTTAAACTCCATGGGTGTGTCAACAGTGCGAGAGTCAGTAAGAGCAGCATCGGCAAAGATGTCGGAGATATATTTTTGCTGGGAGTTCAACAATCCACAAGCTAACCAGGCAATCTCTAATCCAAGGAAGTAGCAAAGAGGGCCCAGATCCTTCATCTCGAACTGACTTTGGAGGTGACGCTGAAGGGACGCTATGATGACACTGTCGTCCTCGGTGATGATCATATCATCAACATACAGAAGCAGAACAGTAATACCCTGACTGGAGGAGCAGGTGAACAGGACATAGTCAGAGTATCGCTCTACAAACCAGTTGCCAGAATTGCACTGCGGAATCGCTCAACCCAGGCACGAAGAACCTGCTTAAGCCCATAGATGGTCCGACGCAGACGACAGACATGGCCGGAAGGAGCAGAGACGCCTGGCGGGGGAGCCATATACACCTCTGAGAGGTCACCATGGAGAAAGGCATCAGTACGTCCATCTGATGGAGAGGCCATCCTCGAGTAGCTGCCACAGCAAAGAGGGTGCGAACGGTGGTTATCTGAGCAACTAGGGCAAACGTCTCCTCGTAGTCAATCTCATACTCCTAGGAGAAGCCACGAGCAACAAGGCGAGCCTTGTGACGCTCAATGGAACCATCAGGTCAGTCTTGATCTTGAAGGTCCATTTGCAGCTAACAGGCACCACGCTTAAGGGACAAGGAACCAAGTCCCATATTTTAGTTCACTGGAAGGCCTCAAGCTCCACTGTCGTGGCATGTCGCCACTCTGGGTGTAAAACTACCTCACGGTACGACTGGGGCTCCCGATGGGTATGGAGAGCAGTGAAAAAAGCCTGATAGGACGAAGAGTAAGAAGCAACAACAGAATGTCTAGAGGTATCAGGAGAGGCAGAGGTGAAAACAAAGTAGCCAAACCTGTCAGAAGAGTAATCATATATGTCAGGAAGGTAATGCTCGCGAGCATAGTAGCGTCGAACAGGGCCAAGATCCGCGACCGAAGATGAGAGAGCAGTACCAAGCGAGGGAGTAACAGTGGGAACTGACTCGAGAGGAGTAACTGTGAAGCGACGAACATAGACACGCATGATAGGTGGTGGTGGTGGTGGTGGAGGTGGCAAGGGAAATGGTGGAGGTGGGGTAGGTGGATAAGGTGGAGGTGGGGTAGGTGGATAAGGTGGAGGCGAGAATGTCCCCGACGAAGATATAGGAGACGCAACTGACGCAACTGGGGAAGGCACAGCTATGGGTGTGGGATGAGGAGATGAAGGGATGAAGGGGATGGTGAGGGATGGTGGCGGAGTAAAGGGTGGCACAGGCAGTGAGGGAAAAACCCGGGACTCAATGAAAAAGTACAGAACATCCTCAACAAATGAGACATAACGAGAGACACGGATCCGGCGAGCCAAGGGATCGTAGCACCAATAGCCCTTGTGCTTCCGATTGAGTCCCAAATGGACACACCGAATAGATCGAGTAGAGAGTTTGGTGCACTCATGGGGAAGGAGGAGAACGAAACACGTGCACCCAAAAGTGTAAAGAATTGAGTAGTTGGGAGATGTGGAGTAAAGTCGCTCGTACGGGGTAACACCAGAGAGGGTGGAGGACGGAGTGATGTTGATAAGATGAACGGCGATCAGAACAGCCTCAGTCCAGTAGGAATGTGGAACAGAGGCTGACAGAAGTAGAGCGCGCGTTGTTTCAAGGACATGGTGATGCTTGCGCTCGACTACTCTGTTCTGTTCATAGGTATGAGGGCACAACTATTGGTGAACAGTATCGCGAGTCTGAAGGATCTCACGCATCTCAGATGAGAGATACTACTGGGCACAGTCAGATCTAAAGGTCTTGATATACCAACCAAACTGGGTATGGAGCATGGCAGTGAATGTCTTGTAGATGTGTGGAATCTCAGAGCGACGATGCATGAGATAGACCCAGGTGCTTCTGGAGTAGTCATCGATAAAACTCACATAATATAAAAAACCAGAAAAGGAAGCAACTGGAGCAGGACCCCAAATATCAGAATGAACTAAATCAAAAGGAGCAACAGATCGGAAAGCACTGGCCAAAAACAGCAGAGCCAGATGCTTTGCCAATCTGTAACCCGTACAGACAGAGAGGGGGAAGGACACATGACCCAAAGCGCCCGAACGGAAAACGCTTCTGAGTCGATCATTAGACAAATGACCTAACCTTATGTGCCACAAGTCAGCATCAGAGGTGACTGACATTGCTGATACAACAAAAACAAGAAAAACATGAAGATGATTCAGCTGGTAGAGTCGTCCCGCTCTACGGCCCAGCCCAATCCTCTGACTCGTCCGTGAATCCTGCATAACACAAAAGAAGAGGTGAAGGTGACAATCAGTCCAAAATCACAACGAGAACTATAGAAATCAGACGAATGTTAAGAAGAGGAGCAGATGGACATAGGGTAGGGTTAGGCGACCAGGAGAGTATGAGGTAGTAGTGATGGATCCACACTGCGAAATATGTACGAGAGTCCATCTGCAGTACGGACCTCCAGGTAGGGAGGAGCAGGAGTACAATCTGTGAGCATAGTGGAGTCACATGTGAGCTGAGAAGAAGCACCTGAATCGAAAATTCATGGGACAACAGTATTAAAGGTGGCAAACAAGCTGTGAGCAGTCGAGGAGCCGGCGGAGGTGAGGTGGCGAAGTAGGAGCTCCTCGAATTGCTGAAGACAGTCCGGCTCAGATGGAGACGGTGCAATGGAGCCGACAGGGGATGCCGGAGTCTCTGTAGCAGCAGCTACAGTGCCACCAAAGTGCCAGAAGGAGGACTGACCACGTCCACGGCTATATCCACCTCAACCGCCACGCCAGTCGTCACGATAAGTACTAGTCCAACGTGATTCCCGTTCGTCCGGACCCCAGCAAGGATTGCGAGGAGAACATGTGGGACACTCACGCTTCATATGACCTGGTTCCTTATAGTAGTAACAAAAGATAGACCCGTCAGAGAGGCTGGCCACCAGGGAGCTATGTGGTCCAAGAGCAGGTGAAGGAGGACGAGTACCCTAAGTCTGAAGGCGAGTCTCCTCGTCGACCAAGGCTAGTAGAGCATCCTCAAGCTGAGGGAGAGGCTCACGGTGAAGGAGCTGAGCAACAATGAGAGTAAAGTCCGGCCGAAATGCGGCCAAGAACTGGTGAAGGTGGCCCTTGTCAAGGTAGCGCTGGAAGTCCCTGGAGTGTGGGCAGGTGATAAACTGGTGCCGGCGTGCATCACTGTGCAAGAGGAACCGGTCCCGGAGATACTCCCACATCGCACGCGCTGTAGAAAGACGACCGATGGGTGCAAGGAGTGGACAAGAAACAGACTCCATAAGATAGACCCGTAAGGCCTGGTCGTGATGACGCCACGTTACAGCAGCTGTAGCGGCAGCAGCAACAGGTGGCGTATCACTAGCAGTAGCGTGACTGGTAGACGAGAAGGAGGCAACAGGAGCGAGGTCTTCACCGATGATGTGACCCTAAAGATCATGGTAGGAGAGGGTAGCCTCGACGGTGAGCTATCAATTGGGCCAGTCACTGGCCAAGGCCAACTGAAAGGGAACCGCCTTCAACGATGGGAGGATCACAACGACGGCAGGCACTATAGCAGACGCAAGGAGCAATAGAATCAGGGTGGGTCGGGATGGATCCAGGTGAGGTCGGGATGGAGCCGGGGTGGATCCGGGAGGTTCGGGTAGAGAGAGGGGGGTCGAGGGGTGAGGGGGGCGGGTGGCTGAGCGGAGGTGAGATGGGGGGGTGGCTAATCAGAAAGGAGAAGGGGGTTGGGTAGTGATCGGAGGGGTGAGAGGGGGCAGATGGCTGAGCGGAGGTGAGAGGGGGGGCGAATAGTTGATCGGAGAGAAGGGGGTCGGGTGGTGAGAGGGGGGGTCAGGGGCTGATCGAAGAGGTGAGGGGGGGGGTTGCTGATCGGAGAAGAGAAGGGGGTCGGGGGGTCGGGTAGCTGAGTGGAGGGTATCGGGTGGTTGATCGGAGAGGAGAGAGGAGATCAGAGAGGCTGATCGGTAGAAAGGAGGGAACAGGTGGTGAGGGTAGTGCGAGGGGGCTGATCGTAGGAGAGGAGTGGGCAAGTTGGTGTTGGGGACCGAAGGGGGAGGCTGGAGGAGGTTCAGGAGCCAGAGAAGGTGTCGATGGCGATCGTCATCGCCATCACAGTCGATCGGAAACCCTAAAGCTCTGATACCATGTTAGGAGATGACGACGAGGGTTTGGAGAGAATGGAGATAATCTTCATTGAGGGACTAAGCCCAATATATGTGTACATTAGTACACAAGTAATCCAACCCAACTGTACATAGAACCCGACCCATTTCTATACATTAACCGCATGGTTTGAACATTGTAATCAGTATTCGTGCAGCCTTTCTTCATGTCCAATTTCATTTCCATTCTTCGTTTCTTTTTCTTTCTTTTCCATTTCTTATGTTCACTTTATTACCTTGAGGAATCCCGGTCCGTAAATCAATATCTTATTGTTTTTTTTCCTTGGGGAGAGTCCCAATCAACTTGTTCTACACTAAGGATATTGAAAACTAACAGTCATTTTCTTCAATAGCATCGTAAACTACCGGCTTGTTTGCCACCTTACCATTGAAAGATATTGAGCTCTATCATGAATGGGAGCCATTCATGAATTTGATCCATGAGCTCGGGTGAGGCTCATTTTAACAATTGTCTAATGGAAAAGATTTTCTATAGACATGTACCTAAAAATAGTTGGTCACTTGGGTCTATAAGAAATTTGTGGGCTATTCGTGAACAAGTCGCGAGGTGAAAACTCTTTATTTATTTTTTTGTTTTTTTGAAAGGTAAGTAAGATTGTATTAAGAACCTCTAAATTGGGGAGAATAAGGGAATTACAAATCCTGTCTATATTCTAGATGAGCAAGCAATGAAACTCTTATGGAGCCTAAACAAGTAGCTGTGCGCAGACAATGCAACGTCAGACTAACTACTGAACTCTATCCAGCAAACACAAAAAAAATAAAAAACTAATCATGGTATCATGAGGGTCGGACAGCTTTGCCACTTGCCATTCTCAGACTTCTCTCTCAGAATTTTGTGCAAAATCTTGCTTCTTCTTAGATCCTTTATTTTTGCTTTTTTTCTTTCTCTTCCAGAATCTTCCTTCCCTTATTAATCCACGCTGGATTATCCATGGCAATGTTATTGGGAATAGAGTGGAATATTTCAGGGGCTTTCGTAAAAGTCATCTCAACTCTCGGGGCAGTTGCAATGGAAGGATCCAAAGCACCCACGCAGGTGTGGCTAGCTCAACTCCTGCATCTGTTGAAGTACCATCCTCCACTCAATCCTCATTAGGGTAATCATCAAGGTCTTCCATCTTCATCTCCTTGGTCTCTTCTGACTTGGCAGAGGAAAATAGCTCCAAGACCCCAACATTCAGGTCAGCCACCATTACCCCGATAATAATAAGAATCCATTTAGAAGGATTTCACACAACACTATCCATGGACTGTCCAAAATGTTCACTTCGCCGGGTTCAACCTCATTTGGAATTTTCTCAAGACATCAAAGACTTCTCTGAGGTCGGCGACATGCCCCTCCAGCTCTCGGCTCTTTACCAAGAGGTCGTCTACATAGACCTCGACATTTTTGCCGATCTGATCTTTAAACATATGGGTGACTAACCTTTGGTAGGTTGCTCCGGCATTCTTGAGCCCGAAAGGCATCACCTGATAGCAAAATAGCTTCTGGTACCCCGCTCCGGAGTAGAAAGCGGTCTTCTCCTGGTCGTCGGCGTGGAGGGGTATCTGGTTGTACCCAGAGTACCCGTCCATAAATGAGAGAGCCCGGAACCTGACGGCCGCATCTACCAGAGCTCCAATCTGGGGGAGTGGAAATCCATCTTTCGGGCATGCTTTGTTGAGGTCGGAGAAGTTTATACACACCCTGATGACTCCGCTCTTCTTTGGTACCGCCATGATGTTGGAGATCCACTTAGGGAAGTGCGCCTCTCGGATGAAGCCAGCCCATTCTAGCTTTTCCACCTCTGCCGCGACTGCGGCGGCCTTCGTGGCTGAGATATGCCGAGCTTTCTGCTTGACCGAAGGAAAGTCGCGTCGGGTGTACAGGCAGTGGCAGGCGATCTCTGGGTCGATCCCGGTCATGTCGGCAAAGCTCCATGCGAACACGTCGCAGTAATTTTTAAGAAGTTTTGTCAAGGCCAAAACCTCGATCTCGGTCAATGACGTCCCAAGGTGGATAACCCTCGGAATCCCATCATCTCTGATATTTATCTCTTGGAGGGGCTCCGCAATAGGGAATTTTCCCTTTGCGGCATCTTCTAGGCGATCTTCCGCACCCTGCTCTCGGCTAACGCCACTCCCACCTGGGCGGTCTATCCGCGGGGGTGAAGCAGGTGTCTCGCAGGGTTAGGGAGTCGTTATTGGATTGCCCGGAAGCTCGCGCGGAGTGGCAGCTAACTGCTTGGAGGGTGTCGGCCTCTGAGACTCCAACGGTGGTGAGGTGGTGGACGTTCTGCTCGCATCTGGTAGCAGCGATCTGATCACCTTGGATGTCCATACCCCCGTTGAAGTAGGGAATTTGAGGGTCTGGTGATTGGGCGAGGACAACGTGTTCATCTGCCTCAGTCAAGGTCGCCCAAGGATGGCATTGAACGCGGATTGCCCATCGACCACAGCAAAGCGGGCTTGTCGAACCTCAAGGCCCGCTGTCACAGTCAGGGTGATCTCCCCTACCACCCTTGCGACCTCGCCCGTAAAGCCACTAAGGGAGCCCGTCGAGAGAGACAAGTCAACTTGTCGCAATCCCATTCGTTGGAAAGCCGACAAGAAGATATCCACGACACTCCCGGAATCTACCAAGATACGCCGCACTTCTATATTGGCCATCATGAGGCATATGATGAGAGGGTCGTTATGTGGGGTAACGACCCCGACCATATCATCCTCTGAGAACCATAAAAAGTCGCGAGCTTCCAACCTAGGCGTTTGAAGCAAAGTAGGGAGTAGGGAGATTGAGTGCACCTTTTGTGTCCACTCCACCTCTCTTACTTGCCGTCGAACTTCGTTGTTGGACCTCGGCTCGCCCTGACTCCCGGCGATGGTGTGGCAGATCATGGGCCCGCCTGAGGGAGGTGGCGGTAGAGCGGGCTCTGCTGGTCCCGGTCGATCTTCTTCTCGAGGGACTTGCGTGGGAACCACCTCGAATCGCCTCGGTGGCGAGATGAACTGGTCCAAATGACCCAGAGTGACGAGGTCCTCTAGATGATTTCTCAAGGCTCGGCACCGATTGGTATGGTGCCCGACGCCTCTATAGAACGCACACCGCCGAGTGTTATCTGTGGAGCCAGGCTCACCCGGTTGAAAAGGAGGGGGGTACTGGACGAATGGCTCGCTCCTGACCCGGTGCAGTATCTGCCCAGGAGAGAGGGTCATCACGATGAAATCTTGTCCTCCGTTCCTGGAGGCAAGCGCCAATTCGCCGGCCTTCCGGTTGCCGTGATCGGAACCTCCAAGGGCTGCGCAGCCAGAGTTGCTGGTGGGTTGGGTGCTAGCACCGTCGGGGGCACCTCACGTCGTTCCACGGCTTTAACAACGAGAGGTCGCAAAGCAGATGGGGGTCGCGGCTCGATCGCCTTCCCCTTTCGGTCGAGCACCACATCTTCGAGCTTGATGTGCTGTTGGACAAGGGCGAAGAGGTCGACCATTGTGTGGGGATCGGAGATAACGAGCGCGTCGTGGAGCTTGCCTCCTTCGGGAAGCGCGCTTCTGAAGGCACTCACCGCTGTGCGATCTTGCCCAGCTGAGTCCTCCAGGGCGAGGTAGGCACTCCGAAATCTCGTCGAGAAGCATCGAAGGGTCTCCCGAGTCCCTATGGTCAGGGTGAACAACGATTCGATCCTTTTTGGAGGTTGTCGATTGTAGCGATACTGCTCCAAGAACAGCCCAAAGAGTGGGGAAGTTCGAAATGGAACAGGAGGGCAGCTTGTGGAACCAGTTCAAGGCCGAACCGGTCAAGCTGCTGGGAAACGCCCGACACAAGACGTGGTCCTAATCCCAGAAAAATAGCAATTTCCGGTAGGCCAGGAGGTGGTCCACGAGATCTTGGGACCCATCGAACAGTATAAACTTTGGCGGGGTCCAGTGCTGAGGAAAACCCCCTTGGTGGACTTCGCTCGTGAAGGGCGAGCTTCCTCCGCGGGCGGCAAGGTCTTCCAAGAGATCGACGGGCATGTTAGGCAGCTGCCAGCACCCGGAAGGACCTCCTATAGGTAGCTGCGAAGGCCCTACGCGGTCATGCACGCTCCCTCTAAGCTAATTCGGGCCTTCGTCACGACGATGCTCGAGAGCGATCTCCTAACGACTGTTATGTCGCCCCTCCGATTGTTGCCTTGACACCAGGGTAGGTCGGTGAGAGGCCGTCATTTCTCGAGCCTCCGCGCAGGGTAGCTTCTCGGCAAGCTCATTCTCCCATCGATGGCGGGGGTTGCGGTCTTACTCTCGAGATCTTGCTTCTGACTCGTCCTAGTCCATGCTTTTGCTTCGTCGGCGTGGAAAGGTCGATGACGGGGTCAACTTGTTGCTGGAGCGCTGGGTGACGAGTTGCTTCAACCACTCGAGACTGGTCCCTTTCGCCCTGCGTGCTACTGCGTCCTCCAAAGGGGGTTCCAACTGGGAGGCCCGCCGTGTGGGCACTATCGTGGGTTGGTGCGATGCTGAGGCCGGGGGAGGTCGCGCAGGGGCAGCGGTCCCCACCGACACTCCCGGACGCTAGGGCGGGATCCCAGACCCTCCCCTCCGCGAGCCAAACCCGGAGGAAAGATCAGTCCTCCGACTTGCCTTCGGAAGTTGGCGTAGTCGCGCAAGTTCATCCATCATGGCCCGCTGAGTGGCCAACATCTCCAACAGGAGCTGGTCACTGAGCGGGACAGGGGGTTGGGAAGATTGAGCGTACGGGCCGCTTTGCGCAGCCCTAGCATGGGCTTTCACCCGCCTCTATCCCCGCGTGGCTGGGGCCATCGGGGTGTCCTCGGAGAAGCAAGGCTCTTAATCGTGTGGTCGTGGGCGTTCTCACAGTAACCAGTTGAAAGATTCCACAGACGGTGCCAAATGTTGGGGGATATTTTTCGCTGACTCGAGCGGTCATCCTGCAAGACAGAGAAAGCGTGAGAACAACTGGCTCCCTTAGGAGCGTAGACCCTTCAACGCCCAAATCAGTGAAGGTTCAGGCAAGGGAAAGCTGTAGCAGTCGGAAAGTGTTTGGATTTTCGAGTTTCGAACCTGTACTTTGGAACCGGGGGTTGTACCTTTATAGCCTTTTGCAGGCCATCAGTGGTTGACACGTGGCGGTGTCTTCCCGCACCTTCCATGCCCCCATGTGCCAGCCCACATGGGCTCTTTATGGCCTTTGTCATTTAGCCTGCCAAGCGGTGGTAAAGGAGGATGCATCGGTCTTGTCCTTGCCAGGTGGAGATTTTGGAAAGCTCTAGTCTGGGAGGTCCTAGACCAACTTTTGTCGGCTTCCGTGGACTGCAATCGTCCACGTAGCTTCATGGGGGTGATGACACCTGTCGGTTCATTATCGCCTTATTGTGGGCGACCTCTGTGGGAAAGAAGGCGAGCTCCTAGTCAGGGGGGAGGAACCTTCAGAACCTTTCCTACCATCAACGGGCGGACTCTTTGGCCGTTGTATGATCAGGCGAGCTCCTGAGCGAGCTACGAGCGAACTCCGTGGAGACCCCATTGGTGTCGTTGATCCGCTTACTTCTTCCTATTTTTAATAGGCGAGCTCTTTGGCGGTTTACATGATTTAGGCGAGCTCTTGAGCGATCTGCGGGTGCTGGGTTTAGCGAGCTCCTAAGCGAACTGGAGGTGTTCGTAGATATCATTCTAAGTTTCTTATTAGTAAAAGGGCGACCTCTCCGCGTGCGGACTAGAGCTGGGATTCCGGCAAGCTAAGGGCGGCGATCGTCCCTCCAGTCGAAGAGCTACGTAGAGAGCTTAGACTCGCAGTGCCTCATAAAGGAGGCCTCGAGAATGATATCGTTGTTCAAGGGACGCAACAATCCGCTACTGCAAGCCCTGGGCGGGCTACGAGCACCAGCCACTGGGCGGCCTCTATCACGTGCGAGCTGGTCGCATGGGGTTAGGTTCAGCCCTGGGCTGGTTGTGAGCCACGGCCACAGAGCGAGCCTACCGCTCCACCATCTCGGCCTGGATCCGAGCACGAGTGTCCTCACAGTCTTTGGTTGAACTGAAGGAGGTCCAGTCCTTGCATTGCAGGGAACGGTACTGCGTCCCCGCGCCTTTTGCGCTCGTGAAGTTCACGAAGGTGTTCCCCAAGTTGCTTCCACTCATGAAATCCATGAGAATATACAGGAAGTTGTAGTCCGTGGCGCCGCCTCCTTATTGCTTCAGAGTTTTCCCTTGGCAGTGCTCGTCAAGCAGCTCCAGAAATTGCTCCTTGCTCAGCTTGTTCGGGAGGTTCTTGATCATGAGGGTAGTGTTCCCAGTGGCAGCTCCCCCACTGTCGGTCTCCTCCTCTTTGAACTCGAAGCTCTCGGCGGGGAGCTGGAGAGGATTCCTCCTATATCTCGGAAACGGCTTCTTTTCTTCCAGTGAGCCCACTACTCCACCCTTTCGGCCTCCACTTGGTCCGACCGTTGCCATTGATATATTTTTTATGGACCATCACCAATTGCATCAGCCTGCTGCCCATCTCCACTCTCCGCAGAAGCAGCAGCATCAACACCTTAACGGCGCCGCACATCCACTTGCCCCGTGCAAACTCTTAATTGAAGAGGGGTAAGAGTTCATGCTACCGAATGTGAACCTCAACTATATTTGTTTGGCTAAACAAAATTCCCAGATGAATCTTACTAAGAGTAAGCGAATGTGGGTTGTGCTCAACATTCTCCGTTACCACGACTCGGCTACCGATACAAGCATCCACTGAAGCCTTTGAACAGATGACCAAAACCAAGATCTCCGAAGCGGTTGATTCGATCGTGAAATGGGTTGTTTATGTTTATTAATATTAACAAGCAGAGTGTCAATAACTGAAATTTGCCAAATTAATCCACGGAAAATTCATAAATGTGCCAGCGAACGAAACAAGGAAGTGTAATTACGAAAGAGAAGGGAGGTAGAAGCCCGCACTCACTGCGACATGCTTGCTGCATCGGATGCAAACGGAAAGGTAGGGAGATGGTACGGGGTTGGCGGTCTCCTCCGTTCCTACCGACCGAGTGCAGAAGCCGCCTTCCGACCGCTTCCTCGGCTGAGGCGAGAGGTGGGGGCGACGGCTTCCTTGCCCTCCACTTCCGCATGGGGTGGTGGATGGCGGGAAGAGAGAGGAGAGAATCCGGGCAGGGGTGGGATTACCGGTGGCGAGGAGCAAACGGTGGCGAGGGGTTTCGAGGGAGGGGAAGCGCCGGAGGAGGCGGAGACGGCCCAACATCTCGTGGGGTTCCGCTCAGCAGAATCACTCACTCTTCGAGCTCGGTGAACACCACTTCTTTTTTTTTTTTTGGTGGGAACTCCACACATTTTTGGTAGCTACAAATTATAGGACTGACAGTTATAATGTGGTTTCATCATCAATAAATTCAATACTGAAAAGTGTAGGGGGTTTTATAAAAACAGCATTTTTAAAAAGAAAATATTATTTCCATAAGGGAGACTTAGCTTTAACCCATTTTATCATATGCTATATTTTAGTTGTAGTAGCTACAATAAAACCACTATCACACTCGCTACATGTATAGTGTTAACCGACGAATGGATACTCATGCTGAAGACGAATGGATACTCTTGCTAGAGGGGTAGTTTTGTAATTTAAAGGATAGAAAAAAGTCAACATTTTTTATTAGGGACTTGCTTTACAAACGTGTTATTCCAAAGGGAATTTAGCTATATCCTGACAAATTGTATCCATTAGCTTAAATTAAGACCTGTGGGAGGATTTAAGACTAATTAACCCAAATTTTATTCATATCCCATCAATCGGTAAATAGCTCCCTCTTGTCCATTCTTATGATAAATATACACTTCTCAAACCCATCCTCTTTGTATGAATCATATCCCATAAGTTGCAATGGTGTCTACAGCAAGAGGCATAGTCTTCATCTGTACCAATAGAGGGAAGGAGGTGGCCAGCCCCTCCTCCCCCACCTCTGATTGCACCAACAAAGGAGAGGAGGCGGTGCCTCTGATCTGCACCAACAAAGGGGATGAAGGGGCCAACCCCTCCTCCACCTCCGATTTGCACCAGCAATAATGGGGAGGATTTGCCAAACCCCTCCTCCTCCACTTCCAATATACACCAGCGATGGGGAGGGAACCCCTCCTCCCTCATTTTGGATCTGCAGCATAATGGAAGAGGAATGGGTTTGACAAGGGCATAATTGTCATAAGGGTGAAAATGAGAGAAAACAAGGGCTATTTACAAATTGATGGGGTATGAATAAAATTTCCCTTCTTTTTACTTTTAATAGAAATGGAATGGAAAGTATTGATAGAAATGAAATCTAATGTATCTATTCTACTTATAAAGTTGAGGTCTTTGGTGCCCACCTGGTAGCCTCCTATTCCCCTCTCTCTCTCTCTCTCCCATCTCATCTCCCTCTTAAGTTTTTTTTTATGGTACCACTATATACAGCCCATGAAATACCAAAGGCAGCTCTTATCTAAAAGTAACAAGCCTTTTACCCAAAGGCAGCCCCCATCTATAGAACACCCCCTATTTCTCCTTCCGCTGTGCTCTTGATGCCTGCCGCGCATCGCCATTCGTTGTTGCAATCCAACCCGATATCACTGTCTCCTCCTCCTCCCCTTCTTCTTCCTCCACCTCTTCCTCCCTCCTCCATCGTCCTTCTTATTTTTCTTCCCCCTCTTCTTCCTCGTCTTTCCCACTTGTCCTCCCTGAAATCATAGCATTTGGTCATACCAGTACGAATGCACTTACTATGCATTCGGACACCCCGATAGAATGCACCTATTGTGCATTCGATGCAACAAATTGTAGACATGTTTTGGTTGGAAACAAATGTAGGTTAATTGTTGATCTATCTTCTGAAGCCTTTTGCCCCTATTTATAGATCAAGAAATGCTATTAAGCCCGAAGGTTTTTTCGATTTTGCAGGCCCGATTGATGTGGCAGTGTGCAACTGGTGCTGTTAAAGATTTTAAAATCTCTAGTGGGTTTCAACCACCAGTTGCATGCTGCCACGTTAATCGGGCCGGTGAAATCGGGACAAACCTTCGAGCTGAATAGCATTTCTCTTATACTTCTATAGGATGAGCTCTTCGTCCACGTCAGTGGAAAAGGATTATTCTAACCCACTCATCATTGCAAGTTTCATAGGCCAGTTGTCAAGAACTTCCTAACCAGCTCACAATAACAAGTTTGTTATGCCAGTTAGTAAATAGATATCAGAGATGCTCTATATATTGCAACTTGATTAGTCCACATCATGTTATGTTACACGTATGTAAGGAGCTACTTGAGTGTCTTCTAACTGCCTCTGATTTTACTAGTTTATTTACACATCTGTCATTTTTTGTTGGGGAATTCTCTACTTTACTTTGTTTTTCGATATAATCGCTTCTCCAAGTCACTCTCAACTTGCTAACACAAATTGTCAGTTATCAAATGCAAATATCAGATATCTTACACAAAATTCAGTTAGAATGTGTAGATTTAATCTCTTATGGTTTAGATTTCTCTTTCCATGATTAGGAATCTCTGGATTTTGTTTCTTCGGTCGTTCTCTCACTGAAGACTAGCTTCCATCTCTTGTGGCAGCGGTCTTGTGAGGTATAACTAAATAAAGTAAGCTCGAAAACCATCAAAATAGTATTTTCTCAGGTCGAACACTATGCTTAATGGAGGAGCTATTAACCTCGTCATAGATCTCATCGCGAGCTTTCCGATTTGGGATCGTCATCAGAAATATCAAATCACCGATTGCAAAGTTATGGTTGGTTTAAGTTGTCAAAGAGTATTTAGACTTCTCAACACTCCCGGGTGTCCAAAACTTCTTCCTCATATGTGTGTTGCATCGTATAGTCCTCTTCCATTAGCCTCTAGTGTTATCTCTTTGTATACTTAGTAATCACGCTATCAGATTTTTGCATACAGGTAATTCTATAATTACTCAATCCTCTTTCTCGTTTGATCATGATCCGTGCTTTCTCTTTTGGTCTCGATCCGTGCTTTATCTTTTTGATCCTGACTCGTGTTTTCTCATTTGATCTTGATCCACGCTTTCTCTTTTGATCCTGACTCGCACTTTCTCTTGATCTCGATCCACGCTTTCTCATAATGGCAATACTACAATTATATTTTGGGGAGCCTAAAGGCTAGTGCATTTGACTCAGAGAATAGTGCTGCAGCTGGTGGGGGGCTTTCTATTGATGCATGTGCAACAGAGGATGGGGTTGTTTCTGCAAATGCTAATACTGATGATGGCACAACACAGGCTGTGTGACGATCAAGATCCAATAGCCAAGACTCCTAAGGCTATGATGCCAAGATGGATAAGATAAGGTGCGGTGTGATGTACAAGACCACGAGTTAGCCCCACATCGCCTGGAGAGAAGGAGATCATGAGTTACTTATATAATTTCTCCTCCCAAACATAAAAGACGCGTTTTTAAAACCGTACGCCACTATAGATTTCGTAAGAAATCCGTAGTTAAGTGTGCTCGGGTGAGAGTAGTACTGGGATGGGTGTCCTCCCTGAAAAGTCTTCGTGTGGGCACGGGCAAAGCAGACAATATCTTGTGTGTTTGGGGCGGATGTTACAAAATGGTATTAGAGTCGGTTCTCCTCGCAATGAGGGGGTCTAACCCTACACGTGGACGTGTAGCTCTTAAAGGGGGTGGATTGTGATGACCAATATCCAATAGCCAAAAACCAAAACTCCTGAGGCTGTGATGCCAAGATGGATGAGGTGTTGTGAGGTGCGATGTACAAGGCCACGAGTTAGCCCCACATCATTTGAAGAGGAGATCCTGAGCTACTTATATAATTTTTCCTCCCAAACATAGAATATGAGTTTCAAAACAGTATTGCACCGCTATGGATTTTGTAAGAACTTTGCAGTTAAGCATGCTCGGGCGAGAGTAGTACTAGGATGGGTGACCTTCCTGGGAAATCCTTGTATGGGCACAGGCAAAGCGGACAAAATCTTGTATTTTTGAGGTGGATGTTACAGGCTGCCTCTATTGCTGAAGATAATGCTGATGTTGATGTTACGACTGTTGGTGTTGTTGATCTGGTAAATGCTTATGAAATAGCTAAGGCTGTTGAAATTGCATAATTTACGCAAGATGCAAAAGATGGTGGTGTTCCTGATTCTATGGGTGGTGGTGAAGGTAATGTGTTCAGCCGGTGGTGTTGATGGTGTTGTGTCCCAAGGAGGGGTTGATGTTGGATTGGTTAGTAGTGCTGATGGTGAAGCTGAAGGAGGTGTTGTTGGGGCAGTAGGTGGTGCTGATGGTATTGTTAGCACAACCCTTGGTACTGGTAGCCATGTGAAGTCTTCTGTTCGGAGGACAGAGGGTCTTAGCTCGAAATTGGGTCTTCGTATACCAGCCTTTGAGCGACCATATACTTCCTTTTCGGGGGGAGTCCTTGGAAGATCCTCATTTTCCACGTTTTCTGCAAGAGGAGGAAGTTGGGCCCATATTTGCTTCTCTCCCCCACTCGGCCCCTAACCCATATTTGGACATTCCCGATCCCTTTGCTGAAGTCAAGGGGGGTAAGCTACCTCCTCACCTTGCTAATTGCCCTTCTATTGGCACGATGCCGGTCAACCCTGCCTTGGTTGGTTCATCTCGCCCTAAGGAATCATGGCCTAAGGGCACTTCTGATAGAGTTATAATGAGTAAGGGTGCCGACTGATTCAGTACTCCTGTTTTGAAGCAAGTGTAGTAAGTGTAAGCTAGTAAAGCAGATGCCATAAGTGCTTTCCTAGACTTACTTCGTGTGTGTTGGTTTGTGAGCTCACTGTTGAGTTGAGTGTGTGTATTGCTCAGTTGTTGGAGCTTTGCATTTGGGTTTGCTTGCTCATTCTGAATTAAGTCATGAATTCTAATTCCTTTTTCTGGTTTTTTAATAGATTTTTACTGTTCAAAAAAAAAAACTACAATTATACTTTAGCTTTCACTCTTTTCCTCTTAGTATTTCTCTTCTTGAAGCTTCCACATATCCATCTATTTTTGTGCACTTACAATATGTCCTGGTATGAGAACATGTTTTTTTTTTGGAAAGGTAAATAGAACAATTTATTAAAACCAAAAGGGAGTTACAGTTCACGGCTTCTCTCAGGATGAGCAAGCAGATCGAGATACAATGCTACACGAAAGAGCAAACACACTAGTCAACACAAACAATGGCAAACTAGTGGCAAATGATCCTCTTTCTCTTCCCATTCTACCTCCCTAAGCGACGAAACCACTCGGTTAATGGTTGGAATTTGAATGCTAGGGTACAAACTCCTAGTCTTCCAATCAAAAGACATCTGATTCCGAGCTTGCAATTGCGCCACCTTAGGGCCATCCACAGTTGTAGAAGCCTCACCTCCCACGTTTTTGGGATCCCATCCATAGCAGCTGTATCATCACTATCAGCACTACCAAATGCCTCAGCTACAGCATATGTAACAGCAAAAACAACCTGCGTAACATCAGGTTTATCCCTGCCATCAGCAACAGTATTGCCACCCCCAACTGGCGTAACAATTTTGGTGTTAGATCAGGAAAAAGGAGCGGTCCAGATTCGATGGGTAGTCAAGCACTCTAGCAAGGCATTAAAATAATGGGACATCCGCTCATGCTAAACCATCATTTTAATGCCTTGAATTAGACTTTGAGCGAGCTGCAAGAACCAAACTTTGCCTCATTAAAATAATGGGACATCCGCTCATGCTAAACCAAATTTTGCCTTGAATTAGACTTTACCCCCGTATTGTCATTAATTAGAGTTTACCCCCCAAAACTAAATGTTCCATCAGCTCATCCTGGGAAACTTTATTTCTTTTCCGTCAGCTCACCCTTTCTCTAGAAGGTGAGCCGACGAACAGTTAGTTTTGGGGGGGTAAAACTCTAATTAATGAAAAATGGGGGGTAAAGTTTAATTCAAGGTAAAACTTGGGGGGCAAAGTCAAAATAACCCTTCTTTTAACAAATGACGCAACCCCATTGTAATAAAAAAAAATTTTATTTATACCCCGAAAATCTGTAATTAGCCCCCATCTTCCTATCGTTTCTCAATAACATACTCAACAACCCTTTAATACCAACAATGCCCTTTTCTTTTGTACCCCAAAGCCCTGACTCAGCGTCTTTTGTACCCCCAACCCAACCCAAGATTTGTTTGAACTTCCTTAGTCCAAGCCCAACCCGTCGGGTTGATTAGGTTGTGCGGGATGGGTTTGGGTTAACCCGCTGTGGTCGCAGGAAAAGATTCGGGTCGTCTTTATTGCGGATCACACGAGATTACAAATTTTCTTTGATCAGGAGATTGTGGGAGAGATCCTCTGGAGGGTCCCTTTGATCCGCGTCTCCACGTGGTGTTCGTGTGAGAGCTCTGAAGGGGTTGCCCAGGACAGAGGTCTTTACAGGGTGAGGGTTTTTGAGAGGCTAAGGAATTTCCACCGTTGATTTTGTCCCTTCCGTGCTTCGCGCTTTCTCGGCTAGGGAGGCTTTGGGCTTCGTTCCTTGGTCTTCGTGTCTTCCTCGATCCTTGCTCGACCTCGGCGTCCTTGATCGTCGGTTCGCGGCGTCGATCGTGTTTTTGGCTCCGGCTTCGGCTTTAGCTTTCGGCTTTGGCGTAGCTTTGGCTTGGCTCTGGCGTTTGCTTTGCTTTGGCGCTTGCGCTTGAACGTAGGCGGGTAGAGACTTGCGATGCTTTAGTTCTTCCGGACTTCGCGTCGTATCGGCTAGAACGTGCGGTGCTTTGCTCGTGACCGTCGTAGTTGCTTGGCTTTGGCACGTGCGTTGCTTTAGCGCGGGCTTTACCGGTGCGTTTGCTTTGGCTTCTTGCGTCGGCTTTGACTTTAGCTCTGACTCGATCTTCTTCTCGAACGACTGGCGTTACTTCTTCAAGGCTTATTTATTCTTTCGGCTTCCTCGACGGTTGTGGCGTCGGCCTTGACTTTTCGACGGGGGTAGCACCGATGCTCGTGCGACGGTTGTAGCGTCGGCTTTCGTTGATGAAGACGGCGGGTGTAGCACCGGTCTCCGTGCGACGGTTATAGCGTCGACTTTTGTTGATGAACACGGTGGGGGTAGCACCGGCTTTGGCACGACGGTTGTAGCGTCGGCTTTTGGTTGACGAAGGCGGCAGGGGTAGCACCGGCTTCAGGCTTTCTTCTCCCGGCTTTCTTCTTCGTGCGAGGAGTCGACGCCTTTGCTGAAGACGACGGGTATTGTCGGCTTCGATCTTCTTCTCCGGCCTTTGCTTATGGCGTCTTCGGAGCTGGTGAAGATCGTTGGAGCGATCGGGTGATGACGGCTCCGGGTCTTCTTCTCCAAGCTTTCTTCTTCGTGCGAGGAGTCGAAGCTTTGATCTCCGAGTGCAAGGTCTTCACGTTGATGAGGACTTGAAGGGCCAAGGACTCCCGTAGGATATGCTTGCCGTACCTCGTGAAGCCTTCGGTCTTCGAGCGTTGGAGCTTCTCTTGCGAAGCTCTTTCGTCTTCGGCTTTCGGACCTTTGATGCCTTCCCCGACCCCTTCTATTTATAGGCAAAGGGGGGCGGTTGGGGGAGATATTGCTGAAATCTTATTGTTTCCTCCAATCTCTCCCCTCATAACCATCGAGATATTGTTCCCTTATTTGGGGAAAAAAAACCCGATTTCCTCCTTTTTAGTTGGAGTGGTTATGGGCTAGTTGTGACTCGATCTTTAAAGATCGAGTTGTTATTTTGTTGCACTTTTGGATCGGATGGCGACGCAACGTCATCTTGTCCGTTGGATCGAGGGATCGTCGCGGATCTACGGTTGTGTAGACATCCACGCCACCTCCCCCCGCATCAAGGCGGTTTTGACTTTTTCTCTTTTTCTTTTTCTTTTCTTTTCTTTTTCTTTTCTTTTTCTTTTTCTTTTTCTTTATGGCCGGCCCCACCTCTTCATGAAGAGGGGGGGCACGGATTTCTAGAAGGGCCGGCCCCACCTCTCCACAAAGAGGGGGGCACGGTTTTCTAGAAGGGGGGCCGGTGGGCCCCCCTCCCCTCCTTGTGTCCGAGTTGCGGGTCCGGTGGGACCCGTTTGCTTTGGGTCGGGCCATGGCGCGCGAATTGAGTTCGCACGTGGGCCTAGTTCGTACGCGGGCCGTTGTGTGCGGGCCGAGTTTCGCATGCGGGCCGTTGTGTGCGGGCCGAGTTTCGCATGCGGGCCGTTGTGTGCGGGCCGAGTTTCGCATGCGGGCCGTTGTGTGCGGGCCCAAGTTTCGCATGCGGGCCGTTGTGTGCGGGCCCATTTTTTTTGTAAAAAAATCGGGTTTGACCCGAAGGCCGTCGGGTGCGGGCCTATTTTTTTGTGTAAAAATCGGGTTCGACCCGTGGGCTAATTTCGATGCCCACAAGTGCCCCCTCAAGTTCGAGTGCGCCCGCGGGAAACGCGTAGCAGTTGGACTTGAGTCGCGTATTCGTGGGATTAGGTCTTTAAAAGGACCCCTGTTTTTCATTATTCTTCATTATCGGCGATTCCCGACGGCTTGGAGGCGAGAGCTCTGCTAGGGTTTCTTGCTTCGCAACGATGCCGAGGAGGATGAAGATGGTGACGCCATGGGGTTCACGAAGGAGGGAAGACCGCCGGCCCGTGGAGGGCGGAGGGTTGCCGGCGAGGTGATCCTTCTTCCTCCTCCTTCTTCTTCTTCTTCTTCTCCTTCTTCTCCTTCTTCTTCTTCGCATGGTGCGGGAGGGCGCGACGGGCGCGGCCGGGGGCTGCTGTGGCGGCCGGCGCGCGGGTTCGAGGCGCGGGAGGGCGCGAGTCGGAGGGAGCGAGGCGAGGGTGCGGCCGGGGGCTGCTGTGGCGGCCGGCGCACGGGCTGGAGGCGCGGGGTGCGGGTGCAGCACGCGGGGCGCGGGGTGCGGGTGCAGCACGCAGGGCGCGGGCGCAGCACGCGGGCGCGAGGAGGAGGAGGCCGGGGGCTGTGGGCCGGAGGTGGCCGGTGCAACGGCAGCACGGGCGCGGGGGCCGGAGCGGCGGGCTTGGCCGGGGACGCGGGCGCAGCGCGCAGGGCGCGGGGGCCGGCGGGCGCAGCGCGCAGGGCGCGGAGGCCGGAGCGCGGGTCGGAGACGGAGGCGCAGGCCAGAGGAGGCGGCGCGGGGGCCGGAGCGGCGGGCTTGGCCGGGGACGCGGGCGCAGCGCGCAGGGCGCGGGGGCCGGCGGGCGCAGCGCGCAGGGCGCGGGGGCCGGAGCGCGGGTCGGAGACGGAGGCGCAGGGGCCGGCGGCGAGGGCGCAGGGCGGCAGGGCGTGGGGCCGGAGCCGGGCGTGGGGCCGGAGCCGGGCGCGGAGGCGGCCGGTGCAACAGCACCCCCTCCTCCCCTCTGCATGTAAAAGAGATAGAGATGGGGGGGGGGGGGTCGTGGCCTTTTGCCATGACCCCCCCTTTTTCTTGCTTTATTTGCCGAAAGCCCCCCCCCGTGTTTTGATAGGAGAGAGAGAGAGAGGGGGTTGCGGTTTTTTTTTTTTTTTTGCCGCGACCCCCCTCTATTTTCTTTATTTGCGAAGAGCCCCCCCTGTTATTTTTAACAGGAGAGAGAAGGGGGGTCGTGGCTTTTTGCCATTACCCCCCTCTGTCTTTCTTTATTTGCTGAAGGCCCCCCCCTGTTATTTTTAACAGGAGAGAGAAGGGGGGGTCGTGGCTTTTTGCCATTACCCCCCTCTGTCTTTCTTTATTTGCTGAAGGCCCCCCAGAGATAAAAAAAGGCGGGGTCGTGGCTTTTTGCCATTACCCCCTTCTGTCTTTCTTTATTTGCTGAAGGCCCCCCCCTTTTGATTTCTTTGTTTCTGTACTCGGGATCCATCTGACTAGGGCTCTGTGTTCTTTCCTTTTCAGGTCTCGTCGTTACGAGAGCTTTCCGAGTTCTGGATGGGTTGTTGACGCGGTCTCCCACGGGAGTACGTACCTTCGCTTCCCCTTTGCGCAAGTCTCCCATCACCGTACTTCGAGACAGGAGACCGGGCTGTCAGTGCTTCAGCTTTTGACGCACGAGCGAGTTTGCGAGGATGGCGTGACCGACGGCTCTTGTCGAGTGTTAAAACTCGGCGAGCGCATCCTTACTGACGAAGGGTCTTCCCGGCAAATTGTCCGGCCGAGCTTGGGGTTACCGTTTCACCATACTGGAGATGAGTCAGTTCCGGTCCCTGTTGTTGCTTTGAAGATATGTTCCCGCCGTACGCGATGGGGTGGAGATGTCCGATCCTTTGTACTGGAGCATGGTGAGTTGCAGGCCTGGGTATCTTGTTTGGCGTCGTGGGGATGTAGTGGAGGTGGCACGGTACTCTCCCCACCGGTTTGCTCGTCAGCAGGGTTTTCGACAGGAGTTGCCTGGGACTCCTTTGCGCCTGCGGTCACGTTACACTCCGCAGGAGGCGTACCGCCTCTGGGGAGCACTTTACGCTCGCTTTACTGGGTGTACTTTCTCACCGGGGATTAAGTCGGGCGGCAAGGATGCTGCAACTCCTGAGTATCGCCGCTGGGTCAACGGGTCAGTGCTTCCCCTCTTGGCTAGCCTTCCGCTAGACGTCCTTGCCAGCAGTGAGCGGGCTGACTTTCCTTTTGACCCTTTGGCGGGGTCAGAGGATCGCCGTCTCTGGTCCGAGGAGCGATGGTCAGAGAAATCTTGTGGCCGTCGAGAGGGTACTTCCCAGGCTTCACTTTCTGTGCAGGAGGTTGAGATGGCTCCGCCCTCCAAGGTTCATAGTCTTCCTGAGACTCAGGCTTCTTGGAGTGGGTGTACTTCTCCCAAGAGGAGAAAGTTGGACCTCTTGTGCGAGGCAGCTTTGACTGGTGCTGACGAGGCAGGGCCATCTCGAGAGGGAGAGCCAGGGCTTTTTGCCGATGAGGTAATCCCTCCTTCCGGGGTATCTTCTTCGGATGCTGCAGGTATGCCTTGTTCCTTGTTTCTTATGAATGTCTGTGCTTGCACTCTTACTTCGTTAGCTAAGTTGTCCAGCTCTCATTTTGGCAGGGTCTGCTGGACCAGACTGCGAGTCTGCCCCAAAGGGGGTTGGGCAGGAGTGCTCTCCTATTAGAGCCACGTTGGTCGAAGGTGGCGGGCTGGATATTCCCTGGGATAACTTGGAGCTCTTGAGAGCGTGTGGAGCAGATTTTGCCGGCAGTGCTGTCAACCTGGATGATATTGACGTGGAGCAGTTGGGCTTTGGGGAGGAGGGTGAGGTCTCCAGTGTAGGGAGAGAACAGACTCCTCCAGCTCGGTCCGGTACTCCGGCAGAGGCTACTCCCGCAGTCGTTTCGTCGGGAGGTTTGCCTGTGCCTCCTCCTTCGGCTCCGGTGGTTCCGCTGACTGTTATCACGGCGATGGTCCAGGAGGCGGTTCCTATACTTGAGTCTTCAGGACCGGAGCCCACCTTGCCTGTGCACTCAGAGGCAGTCAGGGGGAAGTGCAGTTCTCGAGACCTTCTTTCTGTGCTTCTTTTGGAGAGCTGTCGGAAGTATATCCAGACGACGCTCGCACCCTTCCAGGAGGAGGGCTTTGCCGCTTTGAGCAGCTGGTGGGTCCTCGAGGGGTCTGAGTTTTGCAAGAGTCTGGCGGCCTTCCAAGTAGATGGCTCTTTGTTTGAGACACAGATGCGTGTTCTCTTGGCGGATAGTGAAGCTCATTGCTTGAAACGGGCTTCGATGGAAGATGACCTCCCCCTGATACTGGCAAAGGCCGAGGACGAGGAGCGTCGACTGGAGGCGCAGCATGCACTTGCTGCTGCGAGCCTTGTTCGGGCGCAGAAGAAGCTAGAGGCTGCTCGCGCATCTTTCGAGAAAGCTGAGACGATCGAGAAGTCTTCTGGAGCAGACTTGGCAAAGCAGCGCATCGAGCTGGCGACGCATCGGGAGCGGGTAGCTTCTCGGTCTTCAGAGTTGGAGCGCATGGAGGTTACTGACGGCGAGCTGCTCCAACGTCTCAAAGGATTTGATTCGCTTTACTAGCATGTCGCATTTCCTTTTCTTTCTTGTCATTTCTGTTGAACAGACTTGTAGTTCTGCTTTTCTTTATCTGGTGATAACTTAATATCATGCATCTATTTGTTTTGGACTTGTATTCTGGAATGGCGGAGCTTGGTTGTGTTTTTCTTTTGTTTGGACTGAACCTTTACAGGCTGCCTACGTACCCTACTGAGAGGGATCAAGTCACACGTAGTTCCCTTTTTTTTTTTTTTTTTTTTTGCAAGGAATGTAGCCCTGCTTTTAGGCATAGTACCTTTTGAGGTACTTGCCATTGATGGGGCCGAGTGTAAGCCCTTCTGGCGTGGTGAGAAGGTATGCGCCGTTGGAGTAGACCTCTTTGACAATGTGCGGCCCATCCCACTTGGCGTCGAACTTCTTTCCTCCTCGATGCGAAAGGATGATGGGGCGTTTGACTGCAAGCACCAATTCTCCTTTTTGGAAGGATCGAGGGCGAATCCTCTTGTTGAAGGCTCGGGTCAGCCTGGCCTGGTAGCATTCCAGGCGTTGCTGGGCTTCGAGGCGCCTCTCATCCAGGGCTTCCAATTCTGCTAGGCGAAGTTGAGCGTTGTCGCCGTTGACGAGGCCTTCCTGGACGGCTATCCTGAGTGACGGGATCTGGAGTTCAAGCGGGAGGACAGCTTCTACTCCGTAGACCAGCGAGTACGGAGTCGCCTGTGTTGGCGTGCGAAAAGAGGTGCGATATGCCCATAGCGCTTCGCCCATGCGTTCATGCCAGTCTTTCTTCGACTTCGAGATGACTTTCTCCAAAAGTTTGCAGAGTGTTTTGTTGAAAGCTTCAGCTAGGCCATTGGCAGAGGCGTTGTACATGGTTGAACACCTTTGCTTGATATCGAACTTGGCACAAAATTGGCTGACGGCGGCGTTCTTGAATTGCTTCCCGTTATCCGTAACGATATAGCGAGGGATGCCGTACCGAAAGATGATGTCGTTCTGGATGAAGTTGATAACAGAGTGCCTGGTAACTTCTCGCAATGGTACTGCCTCAGCCCACTTGGAGAAGTAATCTGTTGCCGCCAGGATATAAAGATGCTGCTTGGATGACTTGGGTAGCGGGCCGACAATGTCGAGTCCCCATCCATCGAAGGGCCATGATGCGATGGTTGGATGCAAAGGTTCCGGAGGCTGCCGGATGTAGTCGCCATGCAGCTGGCAAGTGTGGCATCTCTTTGCAAACTCGAGGGAGTCCTTGATCATAGTGGGCCAGTAGTACCCCATCCGCCTGATGCGAAAGTGCAGCTTTGGACCGGACTGATGTGAGCCACAGATCCCGGCATGGACTTCTTCTAGTGCTGTTTCTGCTTCTTCTTTTGCAAGACACCTTAGGAGCGCACCATCATAGCTTCGACGGTACAACTCGTTGTTGAAGTGGAAGAATTTCAGAGATCGCCTGCGAATGTCGACTTTACGCTTTGGATCTTCAGGGAGCTTCCCATGGACGAGAAAATCTATAAATGGTTGTCTCCAATCTAGCTCGTCGGTCATGAGAACGTGTACTGCGTTGACTTGGTCCGGGATCCCCATGGGGAGGCCCTCCTCGGTGATCACCATTCTCTTACAGATAGGGATGATGAGTTGGCTTTTTTCTGGGAACGGAAGTGTAGCCGCCAAATTTGCAAGTGCATCCGCCTGTTGATTGAGGCTTCTGGGAACATGCTGGATTGAAGCATCTTTGAGTGTACCAAGGAGTTTCAGGGCTCGTAGGTGCAAAGGCACGAGATCTTCTTTGTTGACCTCGTATGCCCCCAATATTTGCTGAATGACGAGTTGAGAGTCGCCGAAGATTGTGAGCCCTTGAAGTTTCATATCATTGGCGAGTTCGAGGCCAATGATAAGAGCTTGATATTCTGCCCTGTTGTTGGAGCATGGTTCTGATAGTAGAAACGAGAAGGGAAGTACTTCGTCGTTTGTTGTGACGAAGATAACTCCCGCTCCTGCTATGTCTTGCCTGGCCGCACCGTCGAAGAACATTTTCCAAGAAGGGGCGATGTCGATGCAGAATACTTCTTCGTCTGGGAGATCTTCCGATAGTTCCCATTCTGCTGGAAGGGGGTATTCTGCTAGGAAATCTGCGAGAGCTTGACCCTTGACCGCTTTACGAGGGACAAAGGTGATGTCAAACTCAAGGAGGAGCAAAGCCCACTTGGCCAGACGTCCGGAGAGCACTGGTCTTGACATGATATATTTGAGCGGGTCAGCTTTTGAGATGAGCCTGATGGCGTGAGCTAACATATAGTGTCGCAGCTTTTTTGTAGCGAAGATGAGCGCCAGACAGACCTTCTCAATCGGGGAGTAGTTTAGCTCCGCGCCGATGAGAGTGCGGCTCAAATAGTAGCATGCTGTTTCCTTGCCTAGCTCGTTGTCTTGAGCCAGGAGTGCCCCCAAGGACTGCTCCTGGGCGCTGATGTAAAGGACCAATGGTTTGCCTTGAACTGGTGCTGTCAGAACCGGGGGCTTAAGCAAGTAATCCCTGATGTTTTGGAGGGCTTCCTGGCAAGCTTCATCCCACTTGAATGCTGCTCCTTTCTTCATGAGGCGGCTGAAGGGTCTGCATTTTCCAGCTAAGTTGGCGATAAACCTTCTGATATATGCTAGATGGCCCTGGAGACCTCGGAGGTCTCGCACGGTTTTCGGGATTGGCATATTGAAGATAGCATCTATCTTAGTTTGATCTATCTCGATGCCTCGATGGCGTACGACAAAGCCGAGAAACTTTCCCGAGGAGACCCCAAATGCGCATTTAAGCGGGTTCATGCGGAGTTGGTACCTTCGAAGTCGCTTGAAGATTAGCTCAAGGTCTTGAAGATGTGTTGACTTTTGTCTTGATTTTACCACGAGGTCGTCGACATAGCATTCTACATTCTGATGAAGGATATCGTCGAAAATTTTTTGCATGGCTCGTTGGTAAGTAGCTCCTGCGTTCTTCAAGCCGAAAGGCATGACTTTGTAGCAGTAGATCCCTTTTGGCGTGCGGAATGCCGTAAGCTCTTCGTCTTTGGGCGCCATCCGGATCTGGTTGTAGCCTGAGGATCCATCCATGAAGGTTAGTGCTTCATGGCCCGTTGTTGCGTCCACCATTAGTTCTGTGATTGGCAGTGGGAAGTCATCTTTGGGGCATGCATTGTTTAAGTCCCTGAAGTCCACGCATACTCTGATCTGGCCGTTCTTCTTCTTGACTGGGACCACGCTGGAGATCCATGTTGGATATTTCACTTCTCGGATAAAGCCGGCTTCGATGAGCTTGTTGACTTCACCTTCTATTTGAGGCACTAGTTCCGGCCGGTAGCGTCTTTGTCCTTGCTTGATGGCGCTAGCTCCATGCCTGACAGCAAGCTGGTGTACTGCAATCTTGGGGTCAAGTCCGGGCATTTCCTTGTAGGACCATGCGAAGACATCTCTATATTCTTGGAGTAGCTTGGTGTATGCGGCCTCCTCTTCGGGAGTCAGGAGTGCACTTACGAATGTAGGCCGAGGATCCTCTTGTGTACCCAAGTTGATTTCTTTCAAATTGTCGACGGTAGATTGCCCCCCTTCTTCGAGGACCGGCGGTGCATCGGGCAATTCGTCGTCCGAAGTAGAAGTAGCGTCGATTGGAGAGTCAGAAACGGTGATGTGATTAGCGGAGACCAGAATAATGTCGGTGATGTTGCCTGTTTCGTAGAATGAGAAGGGTGGGTGGGTGGGAATGATTTTTCTCACCTCAGTGGGTGGCTTTCCCAAACGGTCGAATACTGACCTTCGCTTTGCCTGTCTGATTGGCCCAAGTCTTTTGAATACTGATATGGGATTTTGACTTGCCTGGTTTTTGACGTTCTTCTTTGGCATTTGAGGTGCGGTCTGACGCCGAGCTCGATATCGTCTTCTTTTGGCGACATTGGTGGAGCGTGCATCGGAGGCTGACGATCCCTCTTCCGCTTCATCTACCAACTTCACCTCAATGTAGTTAGAGGTGAAGGTCTTCTCTCCTGTGATCTTGATGACCATCGGGGTTTGACGGGAGCCGATGCCTCGCCGATTTGGTGGGATCTGCTCGCCACCCTGGAGTAAATGGGCTTGAGTCTTAGTCATCCCGTGTGGTATTGGAGCCGGCAGGAGCGTACTCATATGTGCAGCACTGTCTTTGTCGTAGCCGGCTTTGAACAACAGCTTGGCGGCATTTTGCCCCCAGCTTCCTTTTGGCTTGAATGTGAGTTGGCTGGATTCGAAGGAATTGATGGATCTTGGCAAGCTTGAAGCTTGCCCCAGGCTGGGTAGTGGCAGTGTCATCTCTTGCAGAGTGATGACGTTAGCTTCCGATAGCGGCTAGACTATCCCTTTTGGCGAGGCAAAAGGTGGTGATTTATCTTTGCGAAGCCACTGAGGCGTGAGGCGTAAGACTGTCGTAGCTTGGACAGGTAATGGAGTATGCTTCATGGATCTTGGCTTGGAGCTGATGCGCATTCTTCGTCTTGGCGCTAGCACTCCTTTGACTTCGTGTATCGCCTTAGATGGTGGTACTGGATTTGGAGTTAGCAGAGCTTCGTCCTGCTCCACTCTTTCAGTTTTCTGAGTTCGAGGAGCTTTAGCGGGAAGGACTTCTGCGACAAGGTCCCTTGCTTGATAAAATTTGGCATCGGCGAGGTGTGCTTCAGCCTCATTGAATGGCTTGTCATCTGCAACAATGCACTTTTCCAGACCTTCCTCGTAGTACTTGAGGCATTGGTGCCAAGTAGAAACTACGACACCGTTTTCGTGCAGCCACGGTCTTCCCAGCAAAAGGTGGTATGATGTTTGACAGTCAATGACGTGGAAAAGAACCGTCGTGTCAAGCTGACTGATAGAGAGTTTTAGACGAATGATCCCTATGGTGGACTGTCCTCCTTGGTTGAACCCTTGAATGACCAGCTGGCTTTGCGAGAGCTGGTCGGTGGTGATGCCAAGCTGGCGCATTGTTTGGATAGGCATGATGTTGACGGCGGAGCCGCAGTCCAGCAGGATTCGGTTTACCGGCTTCTCGTTGATGTATCCCGAGACATAGACAGGTCGATTGTGCAGTCGTGCTCCGAGCTGCAGATCTTCGTCCGAGAAAGTTATTGCTGCGTTACATGAGACAATAGTTTTGTCCTTTTCGGTATTTTTCTTCTTTCTTTTGTAGCTGTCTGGGTCTGTCAAAGCCTCGGCCATTGCTAGACGAGCTTTCTCTGGGAGGTGTAGTGCTTCTATGAGTGGCAAGTGCAGAATTGCCTCGTCGTAAGCAGCAGTGTTTTCTTTGTCGAAATCATCCTCCTCGTTGTCGGTGTTGCTTTCTTCAGAAGGCTTGATCCTATCTTCTTCTTCCGGTGCCGTGTGAATCTCAACCATGCAACAGGAGGCTTCGCATTGCTGATCAGATGGGAGGAAGTAATCGGGGAAGAACTCCTGCAACGTTGTCGGTTCTGGAGGGTTTTGCAGGAGGAGATCATCAGGATCTGCCGGCGGTACTTTGAATCCCCTCCTTCCTGGAGCTTTGCTTTTCTTTTTGTAAGTTTTTCGTTCTGGAAGCTTCCTTGTTACCCGATCGAGCTTGCGACTTTTTGGCATCCATGGCCTTCGTCTGCGGGGCAACATGACCCAGGCATCTTCATCAGTGGATTCTTCGTTACCAAGGTGAAGGTCTGGAATGGCAGCTGTAGGTTCTTCATGGGTCAGGGAGACCTGCTTCTCTGGGGACCTTGGTGGTTCGCCTTCTGACTCCCAGCCGGTGGGCTTGATTTCTTCTATTGAGACAGACGGAGGTTTGGAATAGAGGACGTGGTAGTCGAATTTACCTGAGGGCTGGCCTAACAGGCCGACCTCCGGGTCTCCTTGTTCGTACCTTGTCTGGAGATTCGTGGGTTCTCCGTGATTCGGGGAGCCTTGCTCCTCTGGGGACCTTGGTGGCTCGCCTTCTGACTCCCAGCCGGTGGGCTTGATTTCTTCCATCGAGACAGACGAAGGTCTGGAATAGAGGACGTAGTAGTCGAATTTACCTGAGGGCTGGCCTAACAGACCGACCTCCGGGTCTCCTTCCTCGTACCTCGTCTGGAGATTCCGCTGGGACATAGCTTTGTTTGAGAGAGACATTGATGTAGATGACGGTTGCCCCCAGGGCAGTGACGTTTCTTCCTCAGCGAGCTTAGGAGCGTACTGCTGTCGTCTTGAGACTTTCCGTCGTGTAGCTAACTTTGCAATTGGCCTTTGGCGATTGATGCGCAACTTGGGCCTTCTCTGGTGAGTAGCAACGAGTACTGGTTGAAACGAACCAAAGGTGATGGACGTCATGTTTGCCGTTGCAACATCGCTGGAGTCGATCTCGATTTTTCCTTGCTTTGCGAGTGCCATGATCTTTTCTTTGAAGACGAAACACTTTTCAATAGGATGGCTAACCAGCCGATGGTATTTGCAGAAGAGCGGATCGTTGACCCGCTGCATCTGTTCGGGCCTTTTTGAAGGAGGAAGCTCGATCATCTTTTCTTGTAGCAGTTGATCGAACATGGAGGAGACTTCCGAGTCTGGAAAGGGATACTCTTTGGCCTCGAGTTCTTCTAGAGTCATCTTTGACTGTCTTTGAGATGGAGGCGGTGGTATAGCAGCTCCCTTTTCTTGATCCGGTTTGCCACTGATTTTGAGTGGCTTGGAGGCCGAGGCGATGTCGGTGACGTTAACTTGCTTTGATTTGGGTGCCGGCGGTTTGTCTTTCTTTTCCACCTTCAGGAAGTCTTTGGTCTTCGAGTCCCCGCGATTTGCTAAGCTGAGCTCCATGTCGTGGGCTCGAGTTGCGAGTTCTTCGAAGGACCGAGGCTTGATCCCCTTGAGGATGTAGAGTAAGCCCCAGTGCATGCCTTGGGTGCACATCTCGATAGCCGAGTCTTCCGACAAACGGTCTCGTGAATTCAGGGCGAGATTCCTCCATCGATCGATGTAGTCGATTACTGACTCGTCCTTCCTTTGCTTGACGGCAGTAAGCTCGGTCATGCTAACGATGCGCCGAGTGCTGTAGAAGCGGTTGAGGAATTCTCTTTCCATTTGATCCCAGCTGTCAATGGATCCTGGAGGAAGGTCAACATACCAATCAAAAGCGTTACCTTTGAGGGTGCGAACGAACTACTTCACCATCTCGTCGCCGTATGTGCCGGCGTTGTTGCAAGTTTCGACGAAGTGGGCAATGTGTTGCCTTGGGTTCCCCTTTCCGTCGAAGTGTTGAAACTTTGGTGGCTGGAACCCGGTAGGGAAGCGCAGCTGCTGGATCCTTGCGGTGTAAGGCTTTGAGTATGCCGCCGTGATCGGAGGTAGGCTGCCGCCGTGGGAACGCATCATGTCAGCCACCAGTGCTTGTATTTGCTGGGCATTCATTGTTGCTTCCACTGAAGGTTGTGCGGCTATCGAGACCGGCACGGGGGCCGAGGAAAGTGCAGGAGTAGTTGCTAGTGTTGCCGGGCCAACTTCTGTTGGAGACGGGACTGGAGCAGCTACTGGAGAAGCAGGAGGTTGACCGAATGTTGCGACATCCCTGGCACTCAGTCTCTGAAGCAAAGTGTTGATGTGACGATCTTTCTCTTCCATTAGTCGGGTGAGCTGAGCCATGTGTTCACCCATTTGCATGACTTGGAGCTGGAGAGCGGACGGAGGATGATGTCGCAGGACATCCCGATGTTGCATGCCCGCACCCTCGCCATCATCGTCGGAGACGTAGTTACGCTGACTTGTTTCTGCTTGATGACGGATGTTTGCCCCCGGCAAGGGAGGTGCAAAGTCCGCTGGAGAACCCGAACGGGTTCGGGGTTGGGGCTGGTCCTCCCCAAATTTCTGGACAGATGTTCCAGGATTGAGGCTTGTTTCTTCATGCACCAAAGCCTCATTGGTGACTTGGCGGGCATCTTCGGCAACAGTTTCTGGCGTGAAGAAGTCCGCAAGAGTTTGAGTACGCCGAGTGTAGACGCGTACTACCGGGGGAATGGCATCCTCTGGGTTTTCTGGATCACCGTGTTGGAGTAGTGGAGACTCGGCGATAGGTGAGAGGCTTGTTGGAGCAAACGTATCGTCGTTCGTTCCGGCCATGTCGAACTTTGAAGCAACTCCTTCAAACGTACGGATGAAAGGAGAGGAGGTCCCACCGGGCGTGCCAGAAATCTGTGGTCGCAGGAAAAGATTCGGGTCGTCTTTATTGCGGATCACACGAGATTACAAATTTTCTTTGATCAGGAGATTGTGGGAGAGATCCTCTGGAGGGTCCCTTTGATCCGCGTCTCCACGTGGTGTTCGTGTGAGAGCTCTGAAGGGGTTGCCCAGGACAGAGGTCTTTACAGGGTGAGGGTTTTTGAGAGGCTAAGTAATTTCCACCGTTGATTTTGTCCCTTCCGTGCTTCGCGCTTTCTCGGCTAGGGAGGCTTTGGGCTTCGTTCCTTGGTCTTCGTGTCTTCCTCGATCCTTGCTCGACCTCGGCGTCCTTGATCGTCGGTTCGCGGCGTTGATCGTGTTTTTGGCTTCGGCTTCGGCTTTAGCTTTCGGCTTTGGCGTAGCTTTGGCTTGGCTCTGGCGTTTGCTTTGCTTTGGCGCTTGCGCTTGAACGTAGGCGGGTAGAGACTTGCGATGCTTTAGTTCTTCCGGACTTCGCGTCGTATCGGCTAGAACGTGCGGTGCTTTGCTCGTGACCGTCGTAGTTGCTTGGCTTTGGCACGTGCGTTGCTTTAGCGCGGGCTTTACCGGTGCGTTTGCTTTGGCTTCTTGCGTCGGCTTTGACTTTAGCTCTGACTCGATCTTCTTCTCGAACGACTGGCGTTACTTCTTCAAGGCTTATTTATTCTTTCGGCTTCCTCGACGGTTGTGGCGTCGGCCTTGACTTTTCGACGGGGGTAGCACCGATGCTCGTGCGACGGTTGTAGCGTCGGCTTTCGTTGATGAAGACGGCGGGTGTAGCACCGGTCTCCGTGCGACGGTTATAGCGTCGACTTTTGTTGATGAACACGGTGGGGGTAGCACCGGCTTTGGCACGACGGTTGTAGCGTCGGCTTTTGGTTGACGAAGGCGGCAGGGGTAGCACCGGCTTCAGGCTTTCTTCTCCCGGCTTTCTTCTTCGTGCGAGGAGTCGACGCCTTTGCTGAAGACGACGGGTATTGTCGGCTTCGATCTTCTTCTCCGGCCTTTGCTTATGGCGTCTTCGGAGCTGGTGAAGATCGTTGGAGCGATCGGGTGATGACGGCTCCGGGTCTTCTTCTCCAAGCTTTCTTCTTCGTGCGAGGAGTCGAAGCTTTGATCTCCGAGTGCAAGGTCTTCACGTTGATGAGGACTTGAAGGGCCAAGGACTCCCGTAGGATATGCTTGCCGTACCTCGTGAAGCCTTCGGTCTTCGAGCGTTGGAGCTTCTCTTGCGAAGCTCTTTCGTCTTCGGCTTTCGGACCTTTGATGCCTTCCCCGACCCCTTCTATTTATAGGCAAAGGGGGGCGGTTGGGGGAGATATTGCTGAAATCTTATTGTTTCCTCCAATCTCTCCCCTCATAACCATCGAGATATTGTTCCCTTATTTGGGGAAAAAAAACCCGATTTCCTCCTTTTTAGTTGGAGTGGTTATGGGCTAGTTGTGACTCGATCTTTAAAGATCGAGTTGTTATTTTGTTGCACTTTTGGATCGGATGGCGACGCAACGTCATCTTGTCCGTTGGATCGAGGGATCGTCGCGGATCTACGGTTGTGTAGACATCCACGCCACCTCCCCCCGCATCAAGGCGGTTTTGACTTTTTCTCTTTTTCTTTTTCTTTTCTTTTCTTTTTCTTTTCTTTTTCTTTTTCTTTTTCTTTATGGCCGGCCCCACCTCTTCATGAAGAGGGGGGGCACGGATTTCTAGAAGGGCCGGCCCCACCTCTCCACAAAGAGGGGGGCACGGTTTTCTAGAAGGGGGGCCGGTGGGCCCCCCTCCCCTCCTTGTGTCCGAGTTGCGGGTCCGGTGGGACCCGTTTGCTTTGGGTCGGGCCATGGCGCGCGAATTGAGTTCGCACGTGGGCCTAGTTCGTACGCGGGCCGTTGTGTGCGGGCCGAGTTTCGCATGCGGGCCGTTGTGTGCGGGCCGAGTTTCGCATGCGGGCCGTTGTGTGCGGGCCGAGTTTCGCATGCGGGCCGTTGTGTGCGGGCCCAAGTTTCGCATGCGGGCCGTTGTGTGCGGGCCCATTTTTTTTGTAAAAAAATCGGGTTTGACCCGAAGGCCGTCGGGTGCGGGCCTATTTTTTTGTGTAAAAATCGGGTTCGACCCGTGGGCTAATTTCGATGCCCACACCCGCCCAAATTCGGGTTGGGCTCGGATTGGCTCGTCCAAGTTGCAGTTCTACCTGTGCCTTCAAGTACCAGCCAACGGCATGGGGCTTATTTAAGAGTGGGGTGTATTCAAGATTGCATATAATTGGGGTATATTGAAGGGGGTATGTGTTTGATTGGGGTATAATCAAATTGGGGCGGGCCATTTAACTGGTGTGTATTGATGGTGGGGTGTAAGGGGGAAGGGTATTTTTGGGACAGGAATGGGGTATGAAAAAAAAATGGGGTGTGTTCAAGATTGTTGAGAATGGGAGCTAATTACAGGTTTTTGGGCGTATGAATAAAATTTGGGAAATTTTATGGGAAATATTATTCGTACCCCATAAATCTATAATTAGCCCCCATTTCCAAGAAACTTGAATACACCCCAGTTTTTTTTTTCATACCCCATTCCTATCCCAAAAATACCCTTCCCCCTTACACCCCACCTTCAATACACCCCAGTTAAATGGCCCGCCCCAACTTGATTATACCCCAATCAAACACATACCCCCTTAAATATACCCCAATTATATGCACTCTTGAATACACCCCACTCTTAAATAAACCCCATGCAGTTGGCTGATACTTGAAGGCACAAGTAGAGCTACAACTTGGGCGGGCCAACCTGAACCCAACCCGAGTCCAACCCGAACCCAACCCGAATTTGGGCGGGCTAATCCGAGCCAACCCGAATCATTTATCCTCGACCCGACAGGACCCGACACGAAGTTAGCGGGTCTGGGTCAAGGCTAAACGGGTTCGGGTCGTAAACGGGTCGACACGATAGACCCGTTTATTGAACGGGTCGGGTCCGGGTTTAGGGTCTGGACACGGTAGACCCAGGAAGACCCGTTTAGTATTCAATAGGTCATGTCGGGTCGGGTCGGGTCTACCAGCAATCCGATACTATAATATATAAAACCAGTGGGTCTTTCGGGTCAGGTCGGGTCAAGTCGGATTGGGTCGGATCGGGTCAACTGAATAGATCCGGGTGGTAAACGGGTCTTATCAGGTCTTATCGTGTCTACCTGTTTATTAGCGAGTCGGGTACGGGTTTAGGATCTAGACACTATTAGTTAAACGGGTCGGGTCCGGATCTAGGGGTTTTGGACACGACACGAAACTAGACACGACACGAACCCGACACGACTCATTGCCACCCCTAGCTGCAACTTGGGCGGGCCAACCCGAACCCAACCCGACTTTGGGCGGGTTAACCCGAACCCACCCCGCACAACCCGACGGGTTGGGCGTGGGCTAAGTTTAAACGAACATTGGGTTGGGTTGGGGTACAAAAGACGCTGAGCAGGGGCTTTGGGGTTTGGGGTATAAAAAAAAGGGCATTGTTGGTATTAAAGGATTGTTGAGTAAGTTATTGAGAAACGCTAGGGATACGGGGGCTAATTACAGATTTTTGGGGTATGAATAAAATTTCCCAATTTTATTCATACCCCAAAAATCTGTAATTAGCCCCCGTCTCCCTATCGTTTCTCAATAACTTACTCAACAATCCTTTAATACCAACAATGCCCTTTTTTTTGTACCCCAAACCCCAAAGTCATTACTCAGCGTCTTTTGTACCCCCAACCCAACCAAGGTTTATTTAAACTTAGCCCAAGCCCAACCCGTCGGGTTGGCCGGGTTGTGCGGGGTGGGTTTGGGTTAACCCGCCCAAAGTCGGGTTGGGTTTGGGTTGGCCCGCCCAAGTTGCAGCTAGGGGTGGCAATGGGTCGGGTCGTGTCGGGTTCGTGTCGTGTCTAGTTTCGTGTTGTGTCCAAAACCCCTAGACCCGGACCCGACCCGTTTAACTAATCGTGTCTAGATCCTAAACCCGTACTCGACTCGCTAATAAACGGGTAGACACGATAAGACTCGTTTACCACCCGAATCTATTCAGTTGACTCGATCCGACCCAATCCGACTCGACCCGACCTGACCCGAAAGACCCGTTGGTATTATATATTATAGTATCAGATTGCTGGTAGACCCGACCCGACATGACCCGACCCGACACGACCTGTTGAATACTAAACGGGTCTTCCCGGGTCTACCATGTCCAGACCCTAAACCCAGACCCGACCCGTTTATTAAACGGGCCTATCATGTCGACACGTTTACGACCCGAACCCGCTTAGCTCTGACCCAAGCCCGCTAACTTCGAGTCGGGTCCAAAATTGCCAACCCTGGTTGCAGCCCTACCTGTGCCTTCAAGTACCAGCCAACGGCATGGGGTTTATTTAAAAGTGGGGTGTATTCAAGAGTGCATATAATTGAGGTATATTTAAGGGGGTATGTGTTTGATTGGGGTATAATCAAGTTGGGGCGGGCCATTTAACTGGAGTGTATTGAAGGTGGGGTGTAAGGGGTAAGGGTATTTTTGGGACAGGAATGGGGTATGAAAAAAAAAAAATGGGGTGTGTTCAAGTTTGTTGGAAATGGGGGCTAATCACAGATTTTTGGGGTATGAATAAAATTTCCCTAAAAAAAGGGTTATTTTGACTTTGCCCCCCAAACTTTACCTTGAATTAGATTTTGGCCCCTATCTTTTCATTAATTAGACTTTACCCCCCAAAACTAACTGTTCCTCAGCTCAGCCCTCAAAAGTTTATTTCTTTTCTGTCAGCTCACCCTTTCTCTTAGATGGTGAGCTGACGGAACAGTTAGTTTTGGGGGGTAAAGTCTAATTAATGAAAAATGGGGGGTAAAGTCTAATTCAAGGCAAAATTTGGTGGGCAAAGTCAAAATAATCCTTAAAAAAATGGTTAATCTGCAGACGACGAGGAGGAGGGAAACAAATATATCTTTACCGATTCATTTAATTTGCAGACGACGACGTAAGAAACAAAGATTAGCTTTACGCTCGGTATCTCTCTTACTTTCTGCTCAAGGAGCATAAATCGAGTCATTCTTCCCTTCTTCTGCATGGTGAAGCCTTTGGTTCATCTTCGTCTTCAAGATTCAAAATGAGGTGGGCAACAAATATACCTTTGAGTTCGTCGGTGGCCTCCATCATCGTTGTCGTCATCGCCGTCGTCACGCACCACAGGTGGTTGTGGGGTCTCCCTTGGGATGCTACCACTCTAGGAGGGGGTTGGCTGTCCTGGCCTCCTCTCACTAGTTGAGGTGCAGGAGAGGAGGAGGCTAGGGGGTTGGCTGCCCTCCTCCCCCTCGCTGAGGTTGTCAGAGAGGAGGTGTCGCAGGAGAGGAGGAGGCTAGGGGGTTGGCTGCCCTCCTCCCCCTCGCTGAGGTTGTCAGAGAGGAGGTGGTGGTTGGCGGGCAGGCCTCCTCCCCCTTTTTCTGTGATCGCCAGAGGGGAGGTGGTGGCTGGCGGCCCTAGCTCCTCCCCCTTGTAGTAGTCGTCGTAGGGGAGGAGGGGGCTGTCAGTCTTCCTCCCCCTTGCTATGGTCGCCAGAGGGGAGGGGGCTTCCAGTTCTCCTCCACTTTGATGTAACTGTCAAGGCCGGAGAAAGAGGAGGGAGGGGGCCCGAAGTCGTCCCCACCCCTGGCTGCTGCCACCCATGGCCGGCTCAATACAAGTTGAAGCCTAAGGCTAAAACTCAAAATAATACTGTTTTTAAGCTACTTAAGTTTCATTTTCTATGGAGCCTAAGGCTATTTAAGTTGGTTAGGAACTTGAAAGCCTTTTTTTTCATGTGGGGCCTTAGGCGACTGTCTAAATAGCTTAAAATCATTGGAGTAGTGCTGTAGCTGATAAAACCATATATTCAAATAGGGTGGTGCACAATCACATGTACGATCAAACAACTTGTTAATGTAAATATAATGGGTCGGGTTTACTGTATAGTCGGGTCGGGTTTACTGTACATATATTGGGCTTGAGTCCCTCAATGGAATCATACTGTTCCTCTCCAAACCCTAGCCGTCGTCTCCTAACATGGTATCAGAGCTAGCCCGTCTCCTGCTCCTGCTCCCGCTCCGGGTGCTCCCCACCGATCGTGCCTTGCCATGCGTGCTCCGCATGGGAGGATCCTTGCCACGCGTGCTCCGCGTGAGGGGGAGTGTTAACGGATAGTCCCACATCGGTAAGGGAGGCACCCATCACCCGCTTAATATACCCCCTGTGGACCTCCCCTTACAAGCCGGTTTTGTGAGGTGTGAGGGTCTCCTAACATGGTATCAGAGCTCTAGGGCGACGGCAGCACCTCCGGCAACCCCCTCCGGCCTCCTTCATCTGATCGGCAGCCCCCCCCTCCGGCCTTCACCTGATCGGCAGCCCCCCCTCCGGCCTACAGCAACCGCCGGCCCCCCCCCCCCCCGGCCCCTCCAGCCACCGCCGACCCCTCCTGACCCCACCCGAACCCCTCCCGCACCCCCCCCGGCCCCTCCAGTCACCGCCGGCCCCCCCCCCCCCCCGGCCCCTCCAGCCACCGCCGACCCCTCCTGACCCCACCCGAACTCCTCCCGCACCCCCCCCCCGGCCCCTCCAGTCACCGCCGCCCCCCCCCCCCCCCCCCCCCGGCCCCTCCAGCCACCGCCGACCCCCCCCCCCCCCCCCCCCCGACCCCACCCGACCCCCCCCCCCCGACCCCACCCGAACCCCTCCCGACCCCACCCGAACCCCCCCCGGCCCCTCCAGTCACCGCCGACCTCCCCCACACCCCCTTCAGCCCACCCCGCACCTCCTCTGCCTCCCTCGCACACCCTCCAGTCCCCACCGGCCCTCCGATCCCCTCCCCACAGCCCAACCGATCCCCTACAGCCCACCCGATTCCCTCCCGACACCCTACAGCCTCCTCCATGGCATCTCCAGCTGTCCCGACCGTTGCTGCGATCTCTCCACCGCTGAAGGCGGTCGCGTTCCAGTTGTCGTCGGCCAGCGACTGGCCTGACTGGTCCCTCACCGTCGAGGCCGCCCTCTCCAGTCGTGATCTGTGGGGTCACATCACCGGCGAGGATCCTCCGCCCACTGACTACTCCGGCTCGTCCTCTGTCACCAGCAGTGCTGCGTCTTCTGCAGCGACTGCTACCACAGCCATCACCGTTACTGCTCTTACGTGGCGCCGCCACGATCAGGCCATCCGGGCGTACCTCCTGGACTCGGTTGCTCGTCCGCTCCTTGCTCCCATCGGCCGCCTTCCGACAGCACGCGCGATGTGGGAGTATCTCCGGGACCGTTTTCTCCCGCTCGGAGGCGCCCGCCGGCATCAGCTCATCTGTGACTCGCAGTCTGCACGACAGGGGGAGCGTACCATTCAGGACTTCTTCAGTCAGATGAGTGCCTACTGGCATGAGCTGGACTCACTGATCCCGGAGCAGTGTGCCTGCCCCCGCTCCCGGGATTTCCAGCGCTACCTCGACGAGGGCCACCTGCACCAGTTCCTGGCAGCGCTTCGACCGGACTTTGCTCTCATAGCTGCCCAGCTCCTGCACCGTGAGCCACTCCCTCGACTCGAGGATGCTCTACTCGCCTTAGTCGACGAGGAGACCCGCCTTCAGACTCAGGGCGCTCGTCCTCCTCCACTTGCTCCTAGCTCCGACTCTGTCCTGGCAGCCGGGTTCTCCGATGAGGCTGTCTTCTGTCACTACTGCAAGGAGCCCGGTCACATAAAGCGCGAATGCCCTACTCGTCCTCCTCGCAACCCCTGCTGGGGTCCGGATGAGAGAGCATCCCGCTGGACTTCGTCTTCAGGCGATGATCGACGCGGTGGTCGGGGTGGACGGAACCGTGGACGTGGTTCGTCTTCCTTCCGCCACTTTGGTGGTACAGCGGCTACTGCAGAGGCCTCGCCGCCCCCCACTGCTCCTACAGCTCCTTCGCTGCCTGAGCCGGACCGTCTTCAGCGCCTCGAGGAGCTCCTTCTTCGCCACATCGCCTCCACCAGCTCCGCGACTGCGCACGACTTGTCTGCCACCTCTGGTACTACTGCTCCATGGATCTTCGATTCGGGTGCCTCCTGTCACCTTACTTTTGACTCTACTGTCCTCACGGACTGTTCTCCCACTACCACTCACCAGGAGGTTCGCACTGCGGATGGGACTCTCGTCCCTATTCCGCAATGTGGCTCCATCACCACCACCTCTGACCCTTCTGGTCGCCTGACCCTATCTCATGTCCATCATGCCCCCCGTCTTAATATTAATTTGATTTCTATCAGTTCACTTTGCGACTCTGGCCTGACTGTCACCTTCACCCCTTCTGTTTGTGTTGTGCAGGATTCGCGGACGGGTCAGAGGATTGGGCTGGGCCGTAGGACAGGAGGACTCTACCAGTTGGACCATCTCCATGTGTCTTCAGTTGCGTCTGTCATGTCTGTCACCTCTGATGCCGACCTGTGGCACAGAAGGTTAGGTCATATATCGAGTGATCGACTCAAAAGCGTATTCCACTCGGGCGCTTTGGGTCGAGCGTCTTTCTCCTCCCTATCTGTCTGTACGGGTTGTCGACTGGCAAAGCATCTAGCTCTTCCTTTTTCTGCTAGTACTTCCCAGTCTAATGCTTTATTTGATTTAGTTTATTCGGATATTTAGGGTCCTGCTCCTGTTGCATCTCTCTCTGGTTATATGTATTATGTTTGTTTTATCGATGACTATTCTAGGTGCACCTGGGTCTATCTCATGCGTCATCGGTCTGAAATTCCTCACATCTTTAGGCGATTCACCACTATGATACACACCCAGTTTGGTCGGTGAATCAAGACTTTTCGGTCTGATTGTGCCAAGGAGTATCTCTCCTCTGAGATGCGTGAGATTCTTCAGTCTCACGGCACTCTTCACCAGCAGTCCTGTCCCCACACCCATGAGCAGAACGGCGTTGCCGAACGCAAGCATCGTCATGTCCTTGAGACTGCACGAGCCTTGCTTCTCTCTGCGTCTGTCCCTCACTCCTACTGGGCTGAAGCTGTCATGACGGCTGTCCACCTCATCAATATCACTCCGTCATCTGCTCTGTCCGGTGCCACCCCTCATGAGCGCCTTCACTCCAGTCCACCTGACTACTCTCTTCTTCGCACGTTTGGCTGCACGTGCTTCGTTCTTCTTCCTCCCCATGAGCGCACCAAACTTTCTGCGAGGTCTGTTAGGTGTGTTCACTTGGGGCTCAGTCGTGAGCATAAGGGGTATCGCTGCTATGATCCCTTAGCTCGTCGGATCCGTGTCTCCCGTCACGTCTCCTTTGTTGAGGATGTCCCGTATTTTGCACCTGAGTCTCGGGATCTTTCCTTGCCTCTTTCGTCATCCTCCTCGCCCTCCTCACATCTCCACATCCCTGTTGTAATGCCCGAAAACCCAGAGCTGGCTTTTGCTGAAGACACCTTATTTATATATATATATATATATATATATATATATATATATATTATAATATCGACAATAGGTAAAGATTTTGTTCTTGGTTAACTGTCATGTCAGTGTATGGGCTGTGTTGGACCGGACCATAGGCCCTGGATCCGAGTCGCGAGGCGACCTCGGAAGAATAGTATTTGGAGCATGAATGGGTATGTGCGTGTGTTAATGCATGACATTCTTGGGTAACATAATTAATTAATAAAATAATAGGGTGGCTAGTCTGTCGGACTTGGCGAGGTTCGCGCGTCGGCGCGTCTCGGCGCAACCCGAGTCAAGGGTGAGTCAGGCTCGGAGCGAGCCGAGCTCGAAATGTAATTTTTTTAAAAAAAAAAAAAAAAAAAAAAATCAAAAACTAAAACCTTAAGAAGGAAAACCCAAAACCCACCCAACTCCCCCTCACCCTCTCACCTGACCCGTACCCAACAACCCAACTCTCTCTCTCTCTCTCTCCTTTTCCCTCTCAACCCAACCGAACCCAGCCCCTTAATCCCAAACCCATACCTACCCCCAAACCCAAGCCCGAACCCAACACCCAAACCCCCAGCCGACCCTCTTTCTCTCTCTCTATTCCTCTCTCTTCTCACCCATTTCTCATATCTCTCTCTCTCATCGGAGCTCTCCCTCTCACCCGATCCACTCTCTCACTCTCGGATCTCTCTCCCCCATTCTTGGATCTCTGCCCCGGCCCCCAACCGAACCCGACCGCCGCCCGGATCCCTGCCGCGAATACCGCCGGCCGTCGCCGCCCCAAATCCCGCCGCAAATCCCGCCGGCCGCCGCCGCCGCAGTCGCCCCGAATCCCGCCGCCGACACCGCCCCGGATTCCGCCCCAAATCGTGCCGACCGCCGCCTCTCCCCTCCCTTTAAAAACCCCCGGCCCTCTCCCCCTTCCCTCCTTCAGCCCCTCTCCCCCTTCCTCAACCCGAGCCCATCTCTCCCAACCCTCTGTCTCTCTCTCCTCTACATCTCCCTCACTCCCCTCCCCCTCTCGGTTTCTGCCGGTGCCGCCCGACGGCCGCCGCTGCTCAGGTGAGAGCCCCCCTCCAGCCCCTCTCTCTTCGCGTTGCCAACCCGGTCCGGCCACCGGCATCTCGCAACCCCGACCCGGCCCAACGACCGCCACCCATCAAGGGTGTCCCATCACCTTGCCACCTCGGCCAGCCCCTCGCCTTGACGCCGTTCACCGTCGCACGGCCCTGGTGCCGTCGCCCCGTTGCCGGCAACCTCCCCGAGCTCCGGCAACCTCCTCTTCCTTCTCCCCAGTGATGGGCCCCACCATCTCCTCCACGGCTCGCAGCGCATCAGCGGCGACGGTAACGACCCCGACGACCTCCACGAACCCCACCCGAGGCAAGCTCCTTTGCACCTCCTCCTTCTCTGTTGCATGCCTTGAAACAGTCCAACTCCGGGCCATTTTTCGGACCCGGCCGACTAGGAACTAGGCCACCCCGGCTCGCACGGAGTGTTCTGGGCCGCTCTCCCTAGCGCCCTCTTCGGATCGTCGCCGACGGGATGGCCGGCCGACCTTCTTACGAGGTTTGGGAGCGAGGCAAACCTCATCCCGGAGCAATGGTTTTGTGAGATTATGGGTGGTATGATTTGCAAATTGAATAAGCCCTTAAGGGAATATAAGTCTTTTACTTTAATTTTATTTAAAATATTAGGAGTTGTTTTCATAAACTGTTGTATAGAATTTATATTTTGAATTAGGGGATACCCTTAGCAGCCACTTAAGTGGCATGGCCCGACCATTGTGCTATGCACAGTCATCGAAACATTCCATGTTTTGTAGTCCGGTGTCGAAATTGGATGAAACTAGCGGCCATAGACTTGGTTCTTCGAGGCCTATCCATTAGCGATAGGTTGATACCTACCAGATGTAATTACCAAGATGCCCTTACCTGGGACCCGGTTCAACAAATCTTTCATCGATCACACCATTTTAGGTGCAAACGAGATGGTACCCGATGGCTCCCAGAGCATCTTCCGGCTAATTCCAGAGATTGATCGGGCGAGACACATTCCCTATCACCAACCCGTGCGTCGGCTCGGTGAGGCTTAACAACTTGTCTTTGCAACCCGACCGTATCCGCACCCAAGCCCGAGATCATATCGAGCGGAATGATGAATCGAACCCAATCTTGAACTGAATCCACACCTTGGTAGTAAGGCCGAAGGTTCTTCGGAGCACAAGTCACGTTAGTAGTAGAGCCCGACGCGGATGCGACCATTTAGACGGAATAGTACAAATGAGCCGTAGTGCGATTCGTTGCATCGGCAATGCCGACTAACCAAGACTGTAGCATCGTTTTGCGAGCCAATAGATGACGTCCGATGATACCTAAATTTCTTGACTCGGCCAACTCGGCCCTAAACCTGTATTACTCGGTAGCAAACATTGACCATGGATCTCCTATGTGTGATTTTGGCAGTGCGTAACCGGGACGATCCAGCCATAGACGGAGCAGAAACGGATCAAGTGCAGTTAATGAGAGTTTGTGCACGATCGACAACCAGGTGACATCTACTCCCTTGTCCGTGGTCTTTGATAGTGGGAAATGAGAACAACTAGGGTAGGTGTCCTCGATACTGCATGCGGGTCCTGCCGGGCATCCCCGCATGTGGTCACGTGGACCCCTCTTTGCATGCGAAGTCGCGAGTCCGGCGATGCATGTTTTAAAATATTATTAAAATAAGTATGCTTTAAAATATTAATAAAATAATCATGCTTTATAATATTAATAAAATAATCAAAATTGTTGCATGGACACCGTAATTAGGTATTTCCCTCAAATTAAAATATAATTTGATTAAATAATAATTATCGGGGCCCACCCTCCTGAGTGGAGTGTGGAGACCCGGGCACACGGGAATACGGGTGAGAGTAATTTAGACTTATTGTGATGCATGGGTTGCGAGAGCAGTGCGAGATCAGGGTTAAAACGTTGCTAATAACTAATTAACGCATGTACTTTTTTTTATCTGTCTTGGTATATATTTAAAGGTAGTTGTTCACTGTGTTGAGCTTTTGGTATTTTGTTAAAATAATAGAATGTGATAATCTATATTGTGGAAAGATTGGACCCCGTGCGCGCAAGGGCCGTGAACCACCCTGCGCGCACAGCCGAAGATCAGTAGGCTAGGGGGTCACGGGCAGGGATTGTGGTAAAGCCAATAGGTGGTGCCCTCGAAGAGGGATTGGCCTAGCAATCCTATCCCAGGGTAGTTGAAGCCCCCAAGGAAAGCAAGTTGGGCGGTAGAGCTCCACCGTGAAAGACGGGAAACCCCTTATGATCATATGGGTGACTTTGCGCATGGTGTTGGAGTATGCGCGGCGAGAGAGTTGGCCCTCTACATCGAAATAAAAGGCCCTATAGTAATGCCCGACCGGGGGCAGGATGAACAAAATATCCGGGGTTCACATTAGGATAGAGATTTTATATGATTACTAATTAACAAGTATGGAATCTTAATGTTGGATTGTGGAAATTTTGGAGCATTGGCAATCTGGTAACATTCAAATGATCTTTTTGTTTAAATAGTTTATTTTAAAATATTGAGTGAACTTTATGATAGACAATCTAGTGACAGTAGGTATTGCATGAGAACATAGACTGCTGATAGGATTAGGTTATCCCTCTGTAAATATTAACGATCTATACTAGGACTGCTAAAAATAATTTAATTAGATCGGTTGTCTCATATTATTAAAGACTATTAGATGTCACTAGCCATTAATTTGGCTAATCTCCCAATTTTCCATTGGGGGCTACTCTTTCCCACGAGTAGACTCTCCTGCAGGTTCGGAGGTTCAGAAGTAGCAATGGGGAGGCTCGAGGCAGAGTTAGGGTTGCAGTAGTGTCATGTCTTTAGTTTGTCGTCTTGTAGTCTTTCCTTATTTTGGCAATGTAATCAATTGGATAAATATTAGAGCTATCTAGTTTTAGTGTTTTGAGATACTTAGTGGCAAGATCCAGCTGAATTATTTTGGGTAGGCCTCTCCTCAAGGCCCCAAGCCTAGGATAGATCACAATAGAAATATAAGAAAAATAATTAACTTAATTGACTAGCCCTGTAGATAGGACCTCTAAACCAGTGCACGAGTGCTAGAGAGCGGGTGAGGCTACTCGGCTTGCCGCTAGAGGCTTGAGCATCGTGCTCCCTTAAGAGGGACTTCTGCCAGCATGTGGGGTACCGGCTGACCGCACATGCTGAAAGGATAACCCGGTTGAAGGTCGAGTGTGATCATTTCTCTGTCAACAAAAATTTTATCTCTTTTAAAATAAAAATGTTTTCATAAAAACCAAGTTTTAAAATACCCCTTGTTTCTCCCTCCTCCTTCATTTAGGAGAGAGCTGTAGTCCTGTGAGAAACCTTAATTGGTGTAGTTAGGCGACCAAACCCTAAATCCCTTGGCTTTCCTTATTTCACACCCCAGGAGTCGGTTCCGGATTTCTGGGGCGTGACACCTGTTCTACCCCCGGTTTCTGTTGCCCCATCCACGCCTACTACACCACCACCACCACCTCCTCAGTATCCATCGCCACCCCCACCACCACCTCCTCAGTATCCATCGCCACCACCACCACCACCTCCTCAGTCCCCCACGCCACCTCCACCACCACCCATTACTCGTGTCTATGTACGTCGGTCTGCAGCTCCCCCTTCAGAGTCGGGTCTCCCTGGTACTCCCTCGCCTGATGCTGCTGCTCCCTCCTCCCCGGTCGTGGATCCTGCTCCTGTTCGGCGCTACCCAGCGCGCGAACATCACCCTCCTGCCAGATACGACTACTCTCCTGACAGGTTTGGTTACTCTGCTTTTCCCACTGACGCTCCTGACTCTTCTGGCTTCTCTGCCAGTGTCTCCTATTCACCATCCTTTCAGGCCTTTCTTACTACTCTTCACACTCATCGGGAGCCCCAATCGTACCGTGAGGCAGCATTACATCCAGAGTGGCGGCAGGCCATGTCAGTTGAGCTTGAGGCTTTTCAGCGGACCCAGACCTGGGAGTTAGTGCCTTGTCCCCCCGGGGTGGTGCCTGTTAGCTGCAAGTGGATTTTCAAGGTCAAGACTCGACCTAACGGATCCATCGAGCGGCACAAGGCTCGCCTCGTTGCTCGTGGCTTCTCCCAGGAGTACGGGATTGACTACGAGGAGACGTTTGCTCCAGTTGCTCGGATGACTACTGTGCGCACCCTCTTAGCTGTGGCAGCTGCTCGAGGGTGGCCTCTCCATCAGATGGATGTCACCAATGCGTTTCTTCACGGTAATCTCTCCGAGGAAGTCTACATGGCTCCTCCTCCGGGCACTTCAGTTCCTCCAGGACACGTGTGTCGGTTGCGCCGGGCCATCTATGGGCTCAAGCAGGCTCCTCGTGCCTGGTTTGAGCGCTTTCGCAATGCAGTTCTGGCCGCCGGGTTTGTTGAGCGTCACTCCGACTATGCCTTGTTCACTCGCTCCTCCAGTCAGGGCATTGCAGTCCTTCTCCTCTATGTGGATGATATGATCATCACTGGGGATGACAGTGCCACCATCGCCTCTCTCCAGCGGCACCTCCAGAGTCAGTTTGAGATGAAAGACCTGGGCTCTCTTCGCTACTTTCTGGGCCTTGAGATTGCCAGGTCAGCTCGTGGTCTGTTGGTCTCCCAGCAGAAGTACATCTCCGACATTCTTACTGATGCTGCCCTTACTGACACACGTACTGCTGATACACCCATGGAGCTCAATTTGAAGCTTCTCGCTACCGATGGTGAGCCGCTCCAGGATGTCTCCCGCTACCAGAGGTTGGTTGGGATGCTTGTCTATCTCACCATGACCCGGCCAGACATTGCCCATGCTGTTGGCATTGTCAGTCAGTTTGTTCAGGCTCCCAGGTCAGTACACTATGCAGCTGTTCTTCGGATTATCCGCTACCTCCGGGGCACCATCACCCGTTCACTTCTGTTTCCCTCCACCTCTCCGTTGGTACTGCGCGCCTACTCAGATGCAGATTGGGCAGGAGATGCAGACACTCGTTGATCTACTACAGGATACTGTGAGTTTCTGGGTGACTCACTGATTTCATGGCGCAGCAAGAAGCAGGAGTCTGTTGCTCGCTCCAGCACCGAAGCCGAATACAGGGCTATGGCTTCCACCACCGCCGAGATTGTCTGGCTTCGACGTCTTCTGCTTGACTTGGGAGTGGTGATATCCGGGCCGACCCCTCTTTTCTGTGACAACCGGAGTGCTATTCAGATTGCTAGCAATCCGGTCTTCCATGAGCGAACAAAGCATATTGAAGTTGACTGCCATTATGTTCGCCAGGCGTTTATCGATCACATCATCTCCCTGCCTTTCATTCCCTCATCGGAGCAGACTGCTGATTTTCTGACGAAGCCACTGACGACTGCTCGCTTCAGACATTTTCTAGGCAAACTCTCGGTTCATGATCCACCGTGAGTTTGAGGGGGAGTGTTAATGTAAATATAATGGGTCGAGTTTACTGTATAGTCGGGTCGGGTTTACTGTACATATATTGGGCTTGAGTCCCTCAATGGAATCATATTGTTCCTCTCCAAACCCTAGCCGTCGTCTCCTAACACAACTAAAGCGGTGAGAAAATTAAATGTTGGAGTTTTACGGTCGCATATCTCATTGTACAACTGCACTACTACTAGCGATCAAAATACCTAACCTTTAAGAAATATTTCATTATTTCACCTTTTTCTCTCATTTTAAGTCATTCTACCCTATAAATTCCCCAATTTCCTCTCTTTCTTCCTACAAATCATGCACATAATTTCTAGCTCTCCTCAACCTTTTCCCAACCTCTCAAGCTTCTCTTCTGCGGGTGCGGGTCCTCTAAGGAATCCATTAAAGGCTAAAGGATCGGTCAAGCGGAAAAACTATCGTACAAAAAAGTTACCAATAGTTTTGGCTTAAACCATCAAAGCTTGACATGTAGAAATTTTGTTATTCAGCAAGTTAAGTTGAGAAGGGATCAAGAGGGATAGGTAGAGCATCTCCAGCCCTGGTTCAGTTTTTTACTCAAATCCAAGTAAACATCTGAGTATAAACTCAATCTGATACTTATTACTCCAGCCCTTGCTCAAATTTGAGTAAAAATCAATCTGATACAAGCACTCCAACCCTTTTACTCAAATTTGAGTAAAACTCAAAATTGGAGGGCACGTTTGTACATAGAAAAGCCTTAGGAGATGACCATTAGAATTTGGTATGAGATTTGAGTCTCCCCCAATTTGGTGAAAAATTTGAGTAAAACTCAATTTGATATAAGTTTAAGTAAAGGGCTGAAGCTGTTTTTTAGACGATTTTACTCAGATTCAAATCTGAGTAACAATTTGAGTAAGGCCTGGAGATGCCCATAGTAGCAAAAAACGAGGAAGATCGAGGAATGTGAGGGTATGGATCGTATCAAAAATTCAGAGGCAATTTTATATATATAAAAAAAAATTTGGTTCAAAGGAAGCAAGGGGGGCACCGACGAAAGGACTAAAACCAAGACAACTATATACTAGCAGAGACAATCATCGCTACATACGACAGAAGACAAAGAGTAAGACCCCTAAAACAGAAAACATTAAAAAAAAGGACATAGTGAAATCCACACAAAACCCAAAATTATCGCCGTTACCGGCACCAGACGGTGTCCATCGCCAGCTCCCGCAGCACAACCAACGAAAAGGAGCAGTCGCAAACGGAACTCCGAGCTACCATCGAACCAGCCACATTCGCTTCGATCCTCCGGGAGTCGCTCCACTGATTAGAGGAGACGATCTGGACAGCCACCAATGGAAACATCGACACCAGAGCCAAATCTGCACTCCGGCTGAGTCTGGCAAGAGGCGACCCAAACGCAAAGTGGGGTCGCTGAACCAAATAGGAGAGAGCCGCGCAACTCCGGCGCATCAAACACAAAACATCGGCCACGGGAGAAGCCCCTGTATGCAAAGGGGGTGGAAGGGAGCAAAAAGCCACCCCAAAAACATCTCGAACCAAAGTCTTGGTCCCCCCCCCCCCCCCCCCCCCCCCCAAAGCCGCTGGCGGCGTCCGAGGAGGCCAAGACAACGAGGGACAAAACCCTAAACCCGGGGGGTTAAGGAGGCGACACCTTTTCCCATGCACAGATCTTCTACCCAGATCTATTCACTTCGAAAATGCAAGATTTAGTGTTAGGAGAATGTTAGGAACTTGGGTGTTTTCGGGAGGAGTCGGTGCGCAAGGGTGATGAGAGTTGAAGAGGTTCCATGAATCAGGTTAGTAGAAGTTGGAGTTTGGTTGTAGCAAGGATGAAATGATAACTCTTTGGGACCGAATAGTGCACAGAAGGAATATAATGGAACATCTTGGGTTTCCTTAGTTATTTAATTTTGTCTTATGAGTTCTTGAAGACTAGGAGATGAAAATCATCTATGACACGGAAATTCGAAGCTTGATCGCTAGACCAGCATGAGTCCTGCATGATCAATTTTGTTTTCTTTTAAGCCTAACGGCGAAAAATAAAATGTCAATGATTTCAGAGATTTGCATTGAGAAAACTCAGGTTAGAGCCATAGTAACAATATTCTCCAATTTATTGAAAATTTTGCAAACCCAAGTTTAAACAAATCATTCTCCGAATTATTCGGTAACATGGGTCACACCCAAATTATTCACAAATAGTTCATGAATCTTGCAAATAATTCACAAATTTCTTTGTTTTTATGTGCTATCTATTTTATTTTTGTTATAAATATATACATTTTTATATCTATTAATATTGAATTAATAATGTAATACAATATATATTATGCTTTATGTTTCCAAACTTCTCCCGAACTTATTCTGAATTTTCAAGATATTTTCCGAACTCTGAATTTTGCCTCTCGCCAAATTATTCCCAAACGCCGAATTTGTAACTATGGTTAGGACATCTTCAGCAACCAATCTACTCTAAAGAGCCAAAAGTAAAAAGAAATGGTCATCTTTCTTGAACAAAGCCATACTTGGAACCCAACTCCAACATACTCTATTCTTGATACAGGTGCACCACAGGGCCTAGTAAAGATCTCTCTCTCATAGGAGGCTGCTGCTGCTGTGAGGAGGGAGGTTGAGATTGTACAGCTCCGCCAGGTACTTCAGGGCCTCACTGTTCTGATCACACACCTTCCACAGTGATGCAACCTCTCCCCTCCCGACTGTACCCCGATCCTCGGCCTCGCCCATGAACTCCACAAGCTTCGAGTAGAAAGAGTCATAGTTCATCAGAAGGAAAGGGACAGGGAACCTGGAACCGATCCTCTCCAGCTGCATCAGGGCTAGTATCTCGAACACCTCATCCAGCGTGCCAATCCCGCCAGGCAGCGCAACCACGGCCGTCCTGTCCGATGGCCTGTTCCGCACCGCAGCATCGACCAGGCCGTGCTTCCGCGCCGAGAAGAACCTGCTCTCCGTGCCAAATCATAGGTCGCAAATAACTAAGCAGCACTCTTCTTCTTCCCCATCATCATCATGCATGACAACAGTTAGTGTGATAGTTTTGAGTAAAAATGCTGGCAGAGCCAGAGTTACCTGCAAGTGAGATAGGTTTGGGGAGGGAGGTAAGGATGGGAGTTCGAGGTCGTCCATTCACCTGCTTCCCTTGCTATCTTGAACCCGCCCACCGGCTTCTTCGCCTCAAGACCCCCTCTAACGGCGGCATCCATCAGGCCAGGCCCTGCTCCCGTCCAAGTCGTGCAGTCTAACAGCTTCGCAATCTGTACCAATAACAGATCACAGATGAATCCATCAGCAGGTCCAATATTTTTACTTCAAGCAGAATAATGTTACCGAATAATAACAAATCGCAACAGTTTATATATAAATAAATACTCACCGTCGTGCACGGTCAGGCGTATTCACTGTTGATCACAATTATCTGCCATGATCAGGTATATGCACCGCTTTGCACATGATCATCATGAACGACTATGTTCGATGGTGAGCACACCCGGCTGTGCATGACGGTGAGTACTTAATGAAAATTATGCATGAGTATGAGAACTAGAACATGAATGGCTTGCCTCTCTCGCCAATTCGAATGCCTGGACGTAATGTGGATGATCCGCCTTTACTCTTGAAGAACCTAGATATACGACTCCTCTCCCTAGCTTGTGTATGAGTTCATAGCATCTCCCTATCTCTTTCCTCACCTTGAATTAACCCAAAAAAAAAGATGTATTAATCACCATATATACTTTTCTGTCATTTGGAAGTTCATCCATATCGAAACCGACCAAATCTTGGCTTCGATCATGTACAATGTAAATAAATATTACAAATTTAAAGGACCTAGAAGAAAATAACCAATGACGAACAAGTAATCACTACGAGCACAAGATCAAGGAAACAAAAACCTTTCATCTAAACCCATTAGGTAAAAAGTGCCGAGACATTTATGCTGTTAGGAGATGACGGCTAGGGTTTGGAGAGGAATGAAATGCTCTCTATTGAGAGACTAAAGCCCAATATATATGTACATGTATGACCATACAACCCGACCCGACTGTACATGTAACCCGACCCATCTCTATACATTAACACTCCCCCTCAAACTCACAGTATATCATGAACCGAGAGTTTGCCAATAAAGTGCCGGAAGCGAGCAAGTGTAAGAGGCTTCGTCAGAAAATCAGCAGTCTGCTCCGATGATGGAATGAATGGCAAGGAGATGGTATGGTCGAGAAACTCTTGGCGAACGTAGTGACAATCAACATCAATGTGTTTTGTTCGCTCGTGTAAGACCGGGTTGCTAGCAATCTGAATAGCACTCCGGCTGTCACAGAAGAGAGGTGTGGGCCCGGATATCACAACGCCCAAGTCGAGCAGAAGGCGGCGAAGCCAGACAATCTCAGCGGTGGTGGAAGCCATAGCCCTGAATTCGGCTTCGGTGCTGGAGCGAGCAATAGACTTCTGTTTCTTGCTGCGCCACGAAATAAGAGAATCACCAAGAAACTCACAGTATCCTGTGGTAGAGCGGCGAGTGGCTACATCTCCTGCCCAATCTGCATTGGAGTAGGCACGCAGCACCAACGGAGAGGTGGAGGGAAACAGTAGTGAACGGGTGACGGTGCCTCAGAGGTAGCGGATAATCCGAAGGACAGCTGCATAGTGAACTGAACGTGGAGCCTGAACAAACTGACTGACAATGCCAACAGCATGGGCAATGTCTGGCCGGATCATAGTGAGGTAGACGAGCATCCCAACCAGCCTCTGGTAGCGGGAGACATCCTGGAGCGGCTCACCATCTGTAGCTAGAAGCTTCAAATTGAGCTCTATGGGTGTGTCAGCAGTGTGAGAGTCAGTAAGAGCAGCATCAGCAAAGATGTCGGAGATGTACTTTTGCTGGGAGACCAACAGACACGAGCTGACCGGGCAATCTCGAGGCCCAAAAAGTAGCGAAGAGAGCCCAGGTCTTTCATCTCAAACTGACTCTGGAGGTGACGCTGAAGGGATGCAATGGTGGCACTGTCATCCCCGGTGAGATCATATCATCCACGTAGAGAAGAAGAACTGCAATACCCTGACTGGAGGAGCGAGTGAATAGGGCATAGTCGGAGTGGCGCTCAACAAACCCGGCGGCCAGAACTGCACTGCGGAATCGCTCAAACCAGGCACGAGGGGCCTGCTTGAGCCCATAGATGGCTCGGCGCAAACGACACACGTGCCCTAGAGGAACTGAAACGCCCGGAGGAGGAGCCATGTAGATTTCCTCGGAGAGGTCACCGTGGAGGAACGCATTGGTGACATCCATCTCATGGAGAGGCCACCCTCAAGCAGCTGCCACAGCTAAGAGAGTGCGCACAGTAGTCATCCGAGCAACTGGAGCAAACGTCTCCTCGTAATCAATCCCATACTCCTGGGAGAAGCCACGAGCAACGAGACGAGCCTTGTGCCGTTCAATGGATCCGTCAAGTCGAGTCTTGACCTTGAATATCCACTTGCAGCTAACAGGCACCACACCTGAGGGACAAGGCACCAAATCCCATGTCTGGGTCCACTGAAAAGCCTCAAGCTCAACTGACATGGCCTGCCGCCACTCTGGATGTAAAGTTGCCTCACGGTACGATTGGGGTTCCCGGTGGGTGTGTAGAGCAGTAAGAAAAGCCTGATAAGATGACGAATAGAAGGTGGCAGAGTAGCCAGAGGAGTCAGAAGAGTCAGAGGGAAAAGCAGAGTAGCCAAACCTGTCCGGAGAGTAGTCATATCTGTCAGGAGGGTGATGTTCGCGCGCTGGGTAGCGCCGAACTGGAGCAGGATCCACGACCGGGGAGGAGGGGGCAGCAGCATCAGGCGAGGGAGTACCAGTGTGAACCGACTTTGGAGGAGGAGCTGCAGACCGACGAACATAGACACGAGTAACGGGTGATGGTGGAGGTGGCGAGGGAGACTGAGGAGGTGGAGGTGGTGGTGGTGGTGGTGGTGGAGGTGGCGGGGAAGATGGAGGTGGAGTAGGCGTGGATGGGGCAACAGAAAATGGGGGTAGAACGGGGATGTGGAGATGTGATGAAGGCGAGGAGGGTGACGCAGGAGGCAAGGAAAGATCCCGAGACTCAGGGGAAAAGTACGGGACATCCTCAACAAAGGAAACGTGACGGGAGACACGGATCCAGCGAGCCAAGGGATCGTAACAACGATACCCCTTGTGCTCCCGACTGAGCCCCAAGTGAACACACCTAACAGACCTCGCAGAGAGTTTGGTGCGCTCATGGGGAGGAAGAAGAACGAAGCACGTGCAGCCAAACGTGCGAAGAAGAGAGTAGTCAGGTGGGCTGGAGTGGAGACGCTCATATGGGGTGGCACCGGACAGAGCAGACGACGGAGTGATATTTATGAGATGGACAACCGTCATGACAGCTTCAACCCAGTAAGAGTGAGGAACAGACGCAGAGAGAAGTAAGGCTCGTGCGGTATCAAGGACATGACGATGCTTGCGTTCGGCAACGTCGTTCTGCTCATAGGTGTGGGGACAGGACTGCTGGTAAAGAGTGCCATGAGATTGAAGAATCTCATGCATCTCAGAGAAGAGATACTCCTTAGCACAATCAGACCGAAAGGTCTTGATGCGCCGACCAAACTGAGTGTGTATCATAGTGGTGAATCTCCTAAAGATGTGAGGGACTTCAGACAGATGACGCATAAGATAAACCCAGGTGCACCTAGAGTAGTCATCGATAAAACACACATAATATATGTAACCCGAAATAGATGCAACAGGTGCAGGACCCCAAATGTCCGAATGTACTAAATCAAATAAAGCATCAGATTGGGAAGCACTAGCAGAGAATGGAAGAGCTAGATGCTTTGTCAGTATACAACCCGTACAAACAGAGAGAGGGGAGAAGGACGTTCGACCCAAAGCGCCCGAACGGAATACGCTTTTGAGTCGATCACTCGATATATGACCTAACCTTCTGTGCCACAGGTCGGCATCAGAGGTAACAGACATGACAGACGCAACAGGAACGGAAGACACATGCAGATGGTCCAGCTGGTAAAGTCCTCCCTGCTCTACGGCCCAGCCCAATCCTCTGACCCGTCCGCGAATCCTGCACAACACAAACAGAAGGGGTGAAGGTGACAGTCAGGCCAGAGTCGCAAAGAGAACTGATAGAGATCAGATTAATGTTAAGACGGGGGGCATGATGGACATGGGGTAGGGTCAGGCGACCAGAAGGGTCAGAGGTAGTGGTGATAGATCCATATTGCGGAATAGGGACGAGAGTCCCATCCGCAGTGCGAACCTCCTGGTGGGTGGTAGTAGGAGAACCGTCAGTGAGGACAGTGGAGTCAAAGGTGAGGTGACAGGAGGCACCCGAATCAAAGATCCATGGAGCAGTAGTACCAGAGGTGGCAGACAAGCCGTGAGCAGTCGCGGAGCCGGTGGAGGCTAGGTGGCGAAGAAGGAGCTCCTCGAGGCGCTGAAGACGGTCCGGCTCAGGCTGAGAAGATGCTGTAGTAGCAGTGGGGAGCGACGAGGCCTCTACAGTAGCCGCTGTACCACCAAAGTGGCGGAAGGAGGACGAACCACGTCCACGGCTCCGTCCATCTCGACCACCGCGTCGATCGTCACGGAAAGCCGAAGCCCAGCGTGAGGCTCTCTCATCCGGACCCCAGCGGGAGTTGCATGGAGGACGTGTAGGGCATTCGCGCTTCATGTGTCCGGGCTCCTTGCAGTAGTGACAGAAGACAGCCTCATGGGAGAACCCGGCCGCCAGGACAGTGTCGGAGCTAGGAGCAAGTGGAGGAAGACGAGTGTCCTGAGTCTGAAGGCGGGTCTCCTCATCGACCAAGGCGAGTAGAGCATCCTCTAGCCGAGGGAGTGGCTCACGGTGCAGGAGCTGAGCAGCGATGAAAGCAAAGTCTGGCCGAAGCGCTGCCAGGAACTGGTGCAAGTGGCCCTCATCGAGGTAGCGCTGGAAATCCCGAGAGCGGGGGCAAGCACACCGCTCCGGGATCAAGAAGTCCAGCTCATGCCAGTATGCACTCATCAGACTGAAGAAGTCCTGAATCGTGCGCTCCCCCTGACGTGCAGACTACGAGTCACAAATAAGCTGATGCCGGAGTGCGCCGCCGCGGGAGAAACCGGTCCTGGAGATACTCCCATATCGCGCGCGCTGTAGGAAGGCGGCCGATGGGAGCAAGGAGCGGACGAGCAACAGAGTCCAGGAGATAGGCCCGGATGGCCTGATCGTGGCGTCGCCATGTGAGAGCAGCAACCGTGGCTGCTGTGGGAGTAGTCGGGACAGTAGCAGTCGCAGCAGAGGACGCAGCACTGCTGATGACAGAGGAGGAGCCGGAGAGGACAGCTGGAGGAGGATCATCGCCGGTGATGTGACCCTATAGATCACGACTGGAGAGCGCGGCCTCGATGGTGAGTGACCAATCAGGCCAGTCGCTGGCCGATGACAACTGAAAGGCAGCCTTCAGCGGTGGAGAGATCGCAACGACGGACGGCACGGTAGGAGATGCCATGGCGGAAACTCAACAGAGGGGGGGAACCGGGAGCGGGGGGGCGGGGGGTTGAGGTAAGGGGCTGGGGGGGCCGGTCGGGTGGAGAAGGGGGGGTCGGGGGGTAGAGGAGGGGGGGCCGGAGGGCCGGTCGGGTGGAGGAGGGGGGTTGGGAGGGTGGTCGGGTGGAGGAAGGGGGTCAGGGGGGGCGGAGGAAGGGGGCGGGGGGGCCGGGAGGGTGAGGAGGAGGGGCGGGAGGGTGGTCGGGTGGAGGAGGGGGGGTCGGGGGGGTGGAGGGAGGGGGAGCTGGGACCGGGCGGGTGAAAAGGAGGGGCGGGGGGGGGGGGGGGGGGGCGGGGGGCTGAGGTAAGGAGCGAGGGGGGGCCGATCGGGTGGAGAAGGGGGTCGGGGGGGGGGGGGGGGGGGGGCGGCGGGGGGCTACCGGTGGGTGAGGAGGAGGGGCGGGGGGCTGCCGGCGGGTGAGGAGGAGGGGCGGGGGGCTGCCGATCGGGTGAGGGGAGGAGCTCACCGGAAGGGGAGACCGTCGTCGTCGTCGTCGTCGCACAGGAGAACCCTAGAGCTCTGATACCATGTTAGGAGATGACGGCTAGGGTTTGGAGAGGAATGAAATGCTCTCTATTGAGGGACTCAAGCCCAATATATGTGTACATGTATGACCATACAACCCGACCCGACTGTACATGTAACCCGACCCATCTCTATACATTAACATATGCAATGTAGAAGCCATTGGATATGCAATGAACATAGACCCATATAGCCGGCCCAAAATTGATGGTACAAGGCTTCTTTTTTAGGTTCATGCGCAATCTGGAAGAACTAGGCGTTGTGTCTATAATTCACAGACTGAATTTTATCATAAGAATATGCATTAAGTACTTTTAAGATGGTTTGGGCATATTAAGATGGTTTAGGCATGGATAATGTATAGCTGACATGGGCCAAATAAGACGAGGGTCCCAGATTAGGAGGGGAAGACCTAGAATAACATTGATGGAAGTTGTTAGAAAAGGCATGAAAAAGCTTTCATTGACAACAGATTTAGCCCTAAATAGATATGAATGGCAAAAAAGGATTCATAAAGCTGACCCCAAGTAGATGGGACATTGCTTGATGGTTATGGTTATATGCATTTGTACTAGTCTTAAAGAGTTTTGCCTTGCTTGTGCAATTCCACAGTAATGTCAAGCAGAAATCCAACTCTCCTTCACAGGTAGTATGACTGCAGTTACATGCCCCTTCGTTTCAACCGAATGAAACAAACTAAAAAAGTAAATAGGAAGTCCTATATGTAAAACCAATCCGGTGATCAAAAATGAAAAAAATGACTACTTTATGCTTGCCTTATTTGTGAGGTTCAATGGATGGACAAATTGTACTCGTTTGTACTCGTCGCATTTAATCCTCAGTATTCCCAACAACCAAACTTTGTAGTACCTGTTAGTGATAGTGTATAGCATTGAGATACAGATACCCGTAGATACCTGTATAGGATACCCCTTTGTTCTTGTTTTGTATCTTCATATATATTTGGCCATTGGCCTAATGAGATGGCTTAATCCATTCTCCCAAAACCTAGTCTCTCTCTCTCTCCCTCTCTCTCTCTCTCCATGCAAGGTCATCATCGTCACATGGTATCAGAGCCGGCGTGAGATCCAGATCCGAGCAGATACCTGCGACCAGAACTGGCCTGCCCTTTCCCCTGCACCCCGGCGTCAGCTCCGTCAGCTCCGGCCTGATCTGGCCTCCCCTGCGACCAGATCCGGCCTCCTTCGCTCAGCTCCGGTGTCAGCTCTGGCCTCCCCTTCGACCAGATCCTCCCCTGCGACCAGATCCATCCTCCCCTTCGATCGACCCTCCAGATCTGAGCAACAACCGACGTCCCCTGCATCCGGATCCGGCGTCCCCTACATACAGATCTGCTTCCCCTGCATCCGGACTTCTCGCGTGAGACCAGATCCGGCCGTGAGACCAGATCCGGTCGTGAGATCAACTCCGGCGCGAGATCAGCTCCGGACTCCGCCCTCCTCCCCTGCGACCTCCGGCGCAAGATCACCTCCGGACTCCGGAATCCTCCCCTGCGACCTCCGGCGTGAGACCTCTGGCCTCCTTCCCTATAGATCAGATCCTGCGACCAGATCAGCTCCGGCGTGAACCAGCAAATCCGGCCTCCTTCCCTACAGATCTGATCCTGCGACCGGCAGATCTGTTTCGCCATGAGACCAAATCAGGACTCATCGTGCAGGTCTGTTTCGTCGTGAGATCAACTCCGACCTCCGGCCTGCAGCCTCCGAGCTCCGACCTGCAACCTCCGGCCTCCGAGTGAGCCGCCATGGCCGACTCCTCCTCTGTAGATGCTCCTCCTCCCGTGCCACCACACTCTGAGAACCTCCCGTTCGAGTATACTCGTGACTTCCTGCCGAGCTCGACGGATTTCCCTCTCGCCTCCTCCGCCGACTGGGAAGCGTGGGCAGCAATCGTTCATACCACCCTTCTCGGACGTGGCCTTCTTGGACTACTCGACGGCACCACCGCGGCACCGAGTCAAGCCTTCCCCGCTGCCCTTTAAGCGTGGCATCTTCGTGATGCACGGATCGCCGCCTATCTTGTCGCTTCGGTCGATCGGACGATGCGTGCTGACCTCGCCGCTCTTGGAGCATCCACAGCTATATGGCGCTCCTTAGTTGAGCGTTTCATGGAGTCTAGCGGCGCCCGCGAGTATGCTATCCTCTCCCAGGTCCAGTCCGAACAACAGGGTGATCGTACGATCCAGCAATTCCATGCGCAGATGCGTGGTTACTGGCGGGAGCTTCAGTCACTGGTACCTCCAGTCTCTCCCGAGTGCCGTGCCGCCCACCAAGCCTTCAGGGAGCGCTGACAGCTTTATCAGTTCCTGATGACCCTTCGACCAGAATTTGGCCCACTTGCTGGCGCACTGATCCACCGAGACCCACTTCCACGTTTGGATGCTGCTATTGCTGAGTTTGTCGCCGAAGAGACCAGGCAGTGCACCATCGCCATCAGGGCTACTCCTCCCCCCTTTAGCCACACGGGTGTCCTTGCTGCAGCCCCAGCTGCCTCTTTTACTTCTGCTCCTGGTCGTCATCGGTTTGTGTGCACTCACTGCCACAAACTAGGTCATGTTGTCGCTACCTATTGGAAGCTGCATCCCGAGAAGAGGCAGGGACCCCGAGGACGTGATCGACATGTTGGCTCTACTGCTGCTGCTGCTGCCACTACTCCGTCCTCTCCTCGCACAGTTCCATCATCACCCCGGGGTTCCTTGGACGCTCCTGACACTACTCAGCTCCTTCAGCAGCAGCTTGCACAGCTTCAGTTCCGCCTAGACCAGCAGGCGAACTTCAGCCCCGTCGAGGCTTCTAGCGCCTCCAGTTCCTCTGCTCACTTAGCCACTCCCGGTACCTTCGCTACTTGGATTTTGGACTCTGGGGCCTCCCATCACATGACTTCCAACGCTTCCTTGCTTACCAATTGTCGACCGGCACCGCACATTCCATCGATATATATGGCAGATGGTTCTTCTTTAACCATCTCGCAGTGTGGATCGATTACCACCACTACAGAACCGAGCGGTCGCCTCTCTTTACCCACTGTGTTGCATGTCCCCTAACTTCGCATGCAGCTCATCTCCATTAGCAGCCTTTGTGACTCTGGATGTGTCGTGACCTTCTCCCCTTCTTCTTGTGTTGTGCAGGATCCACATACCAGACGGGTGATTGGCGCTGGTCGTAGATCAGGCGGGCTGTACCACCTCGAGCATCTCCATCTTCCCATCATTTCCTCCCTTGGCGTCTGTAGCCTAGCTTCACCTGATGCCGGTTTCTGACACCGAAGACTAGGTCACATTTCTGAGTCTCGACTTAAGAGCTTACTGTAGACTGGAGCTCTAGGTCATTGTTCTTTTTCTTCTTTATCTACATGTACCGGTTGTAAGCTTGCCAAAGCTACAGCTCTACCTTTTCCTTCTAGTATCTCTCAGAGTTTTGCTCCTTTTGACTTAGTACACTCCGATATCTGGGGCCCTTTACCTCTTCTTTCGATGTGCGGCTATCGCTACTATATCTCTTTCATCGATGATTTCAGCCGATACACTTGGGTCTACCTTCTTCAGCACCGCTCTGAGGTTCCTCAGGTCTACCAGACTTTCACCTCGATGGTCCACACACAGTTCGATTATCGCATTAAGACATTTCGGTCTGATTGCGCCCTCGAGTACCTCTCCACTGCTATGCGGACACTTATTCAGTCCCATGGGACCCTATTTCAGCACTCATGTCCTCACACACACGAGCAAAACGGAGTAGCCGAGAGGAAGCACCGTCATATCCTTGAGACGACGCGTGCTCTTCTTCTCTCTGCTTCCGTTTCATGCACTTTCTGGGTTGAGGCTGTCTTGACCTCAGTCAACCTCATCAACATCACCCTTTCTTCTGTTTTTCCGGGTGGTGCATCTCCCCACGAGCGTCTCTTCTCTTCCCCTCCTGACTACCGTCCGCTTCGCACCTTCGGGTGCACCTGCTTCGTCCTCCTTCCACCCCATGAACGCACGAAGTTGTCCGAACGTGCAGTTAAATGCATCCTCCTAGGAATCAGCGCCGAGGACAAGGGTTATCGTTGTTATGACCCTTTGACTCGTCGCCTTCACATCTCTCGACACGTCTCCTTCGTCGAGGATGTCCCTTACTACTCCACTGCAGCTCAGGACCTCACCTTCTTGGAGACTCCTACCACCCTGTCTCCAACTCTCGAGCCCTTTCCAACACCCCTTTCGTCCAGCTCTACTTCTCCCCCTGCTTCCAGTGATTCTTCCACGGAGTCTTCCTCCGTCCCCTCCTCTCCTCCGTCACCAATTGATTTCGTCAGCCTTCCTCATACTCCCGATACTCATGGTACTCCGCCTGCTACGCCCAGTCAGACGTCCCCGGTCGTGGATCCTCGCCCGCCGCCCCGCTATCCTCAACGCGAGCACCACCCACCTGATCGCTTCAGCTTTAGCTCTGGCCCACCTGACCGTTTTGGCTTTGCCACGGTCACCTCTTACTCGCCTCAGTTTACAGCCTTTCTTGCAGCCCTTCACACAGACCAGGAGCCTCGATCATACCGGGAGGCCGTCCAGTCCCCTCAGTGGTGGCAGGCCATGAGCGAGGAATTTCAGGCATTCGAGCAAACTCAGACTTGGGATATCGTCCCCCTTCCTGCTGGCATTGAGCCTGTCAGTTGCCGGTGGGTCTACAAGGTCAAGCGGCGACCTGATGGTTCCATCGAGCGGCACAAGGTTTGGTTGGTGACCCGTGGCTTCACTCAGGCATACAGAATAGACTAAGAGGAGACTTTCGCACCCGTAGCTCAGATGACCTCCGTTCGTGCACTCCTGGCAGTTGCAGCAGTCCGCCGATGGCCTCTTCTCCAGGTGGACGTGAAGAATGCCTTTCTTTATGGCGATCTTTCAGAGGTCGTCTACATGCAGCCACCCCCTGGTTTGCATACTCCTCCCCAGCATGTCTGTCACCTCCGTCGTGCCATCTACGGGCTCAAGCAAGCCTCTCGAGCTTGGTTTGAGTGTTTCCGACGAGCTGTCAGCGAGATCGGCTACATTGAGAGCTCGCAAGACCACTCGCTTTTTGTGCGGTCATCTCCTCAAGGCAGGGCTATTCTCCTATTATATGTCGACGACATGATCATCACAGGTGATGACTCCGCTGCCATCACTTCCCTTCAGCAGCATCTTCGGCGCCGGTTCCAGATGAAGGATTTAGGTCCTCTTCGCTACTCCCTTGGGCTAGAGATTACCCACAGTGAACGAGGAATTCTGCTATCCCAGCAGAAATATACGGCTGACATCCTTAGCCGAGCTGCCCTTTCCGATGATCGCTCTGCCGTCACCCCTCTCGAGCTCCACGTGAAGCTTCGTCCCACCGATAGTGAGCCTCTCTCAGATCCTACTCGGTACCGACAAATCGTTGCCCAGTTGGTTTACCTCTGCATCACCAGGCCTGACATTGCTCACGCCGTTAGCATCATCAGTCAGTTTGTCGAAGCCCCTCGCTCTGCTCACTTTGCTGCCCTCCTTCGGCTTCTTCGTTATCTCCGAGGCACCATCACCCGGTCGCTCCTTCTATCATCGACTTCTCCTCTGGTCCTACGTGCCTACTCGGATGCCGACTGGGCTGGTGATCCGACCACTCGTCGATCGACTACCGGCTATTGCCTATTTCTTGGAGATTCTCTTATCTCATGGCGCAGCAAGAAGCAGAGTGTTGTCTCTCTCTCCAGTACTGAAGCAGAGTTTCGAGCCATGGCCTCTACTACCAAAGAGATCATTCACTTGCGACGACTTCTCAGAGATCTAGGGGTTCAGATCTCTGAACCTACAGCCCTTCACTGTGACAATCGGAGTGCTATACAGATTGTCACCAACCCGGTCTTCCACGGGAGGACGAAGCACATCGAGCTCGATTGCTACTACTCTCGCCAGGAGCAGGGTTTTAAATCTCGGCCGATACCGGTACGTACCGGCCGGTACGTACCGGTTTTGGCCGGTTCGAGACCGATACTGCATCCGATCCCGATACCTGGCCCGTATCGGCCGGTACCGGTACGTACCGGTCCGTATCGGCCGGTACCGGCCGGTACGACCGGTACGGACCGGTACCGACAGGTTAAAATATTTTTGTTTTGGGTTTTTTGGGTTTTTTTAGCTTTTTTTTTCTCAACCGGTATCGGTCCGTACCGGCCGGTACCGGTACGTACCGGCCGGTACATACCGGTTCGGGGCCGACCGATACCGCGACCGATACCGTGATTTTAAACCTTGGCCAGGAGTATGAGGCCGGGACCATCTCTCTCCCATTTGTTTCCTCTAGAGAACAGATTGCTGACTTCTTCACTAAGTCACATCCTGCTTCACGTTTTCAGTTTCTGCTTAGCAAACTCATGGTGCATGACCCACCTTGAGTTTGAGGGGGGCTGTTAGTGATAGTGTATAGCATTGAGATACAGATACCCGTAGATACCTGTATAGGATACCCCTTTGTTCTTTTCTTGTATCTTCATATATATTTGGCCCTTGGCCTAATGAGATGGCTTAATCGATTATCCCAAAACCTAGCCTCTCTCTCTCTCCCTCTCTCTCTCTCTCCATGCTAGGTCATCATCGTCACAGTACCAAATCATGTTTATACACGATTTGACGCTTATTGTCCAATAATGCTAAAACACAATCAATGACTATTCACCGTAAAGATTTCATCACAATTTCCGCTATCTATACTAATTTTCCGTGGCACAGTATGCTATGTAATTCATCACTTCTAATAAAACTGCTGAGAAGTTCAATCCCTTTCTTTCAATATCCTCAAATAAATGTTATTTAAATTCACTACTTTCTGTAGTGCTGCGTGTTTTGGTGATAATTGGAAACAAATAGCATATCTCTGCTGGTCTTCGGAAGCACCAGAACAATTGAAGAATACGATAATAGACCAATTATAATCTATTAATTGCATCGCATTGAGAAAGCAGCAAACAAGCAAAGCTTGTTAGTCTGGAAACCGAAGGACTTGTCAAGAATTACACCTAAAGCTTCCCAAGATTTTACAATAAAACCCATGAAAGCTTAATAAGTCTAGGATTGTCTTCACATAGTCCTGCAGCATTAACTTGGACAATGCTTGAGGTTACTCTTTAAAAAATCTGTCCGAGATACAACCCAGTCGCACATTTCTCATTGACAACAATAACAACAGAGAATTAGCCGATGCACAACACAATTCAAGCCTTTATTTGTTCAAATTTCCTCCCATTTGAATACGTAATTCGGATATCCTCAGTTTTCAACTATGTTTACTCCATCCCCCTAGTCTTAATTTCAGGCATTGGGAATGTAAAGCACCAAATCCTAAGTAGCCTGAACCAAGAGAAGGTGTGGGAGCTGGGAAGCACTCTTATCAAAAATTTGAAAACACGAGGGCTTAAGAAGCATAGAGATAAATTGATATTACATGAAAAATATAAGGATTCACTTAACTATGGCTGTATTTTTTGTTTATAAATAAATTTGGGGGTTGAATATATGAAAAATAGAATTACAGGACGACAAATGAATGACTAATTCTATCAAGACTCACTGTCAAAAAATAAGCATTTCTAAATGAAGAATCAACAGTTGGCTTCCTCGTGTTCACCAATAACGAAACGGGTATCAATATTGTAATTTGACATGGTGTTCATGAAAAAAAAGGAAGAATGAGATTAACAACTAAAAATTATCATTGTCAAGGGTTTGCTCATATCACCACCGTCCAGAAAACCGTCGCCTTATAATTGTCAAGGTCTGATTCCCATCCCCAATGCTACGGGTGGTGATGAAAAAGACTGGACACAAGCACCGAATAGTAAATGATTATGAATAAAATTGCAAAAGAGAGGCATTATTGGTTCAACATTATCTTGCTTATCTACTTTGTGAATATAGCCGGACTAACATGCTTCAACAAAGAAAAATATGCTTAAATTAATGACCTTAAAGGCACAACAAGTTGAAACCTTTTCAGCACAACAGAAGTCCATAATAACTAAATGCCAATTTATCTGGTTAGGATAGACTGAAACATCGGAACATATTATATATGGTTGAGTCGCCTTGGATCGACACCACAGATCACTGTAGAGAAGATGACAGTTTGATTCATTATGAGATAGAAAATGTAATTCACATATGAGAGATCAAAAAGCATGTGAACCCCGTGGACCTAAAGAGCAGAGTTATGTCTGATTGACTTCACACAAGCCACGATGCCACCAAATATCTAAAAAAAAATTTGTGAAGAACACATTTGACATCCCTATTAGTGCAGACATAAAACTTTGTTTAAATTACTTTGCGTAACAGCATGTGATCTCCTTTTTTCAATGTTTCCGTTCTCCACAATATCCCACCAAAGAAGTACCTCACCGGGATGCTCCGATAGAGTAATTCATCACGTTTAATCATGAAAGTTGAAGTTGAATTATCCCAATCAAGTCCATGGTTCACATCCCCCAATCTCAATGTCAAGCTATCAATGTCTGGAACCAGCTATTGAATCCAACCAATATGTTCTCTATATACTAGTGAAGAAAGAGGGGAAAGCGCAACTAAACAATTAAAATTTTGTTTTTCCAAAAACTCACAAATTTGTTACCCACATACTATCACTATATATCACACAGCTAAAAATAAAGCTACAACCGCATCTCTGATTGAATCCCCGAAGTACTCAAGCTTCTTTTGAAAGCCTAAACCACCAACTCAAGTGCACAAGACTCTTAAATGTTATTCAAACTTTAACTCTCAAAACTCCACAAAACTCATTATATAAGGCATTCATATTAGGAAAAAACACCATAAGGCCGCCTACATGCCTTCACTCCTAACACTTGACAGCAAGAACTTGTTTTTTAAACGTAAGATGTCATATAATCTGAAAAAGCATGTAGCGCAATGCGGAAGCAATTGGCACAAGAACCTAGAGGGGGGTGAATAAATGGAACGACAAATTTTGCCCACTTAAAATACACTTTAATGGATTCTATCTTTTCATGCCTTTGTAAGTTTCTAGCACATAATCCCTAAAAATTACTGTGTAAAAGGCATTCAGAGGAAAGCATTCATATGCGACACAAAAGATTTTAAAGTTGGTTCCGGTAATTCCCTATGTCCAACCCTAGCCCTTGTTATGACTATGCATTATGTGAGATATGAGATTATAAGGCTTGACTCCTTAAACTGGTCTGATTGTGTAGCATCGTCTCACCTTGCCTTTCCAAGAGTACATTACCCGATCTCTGCTACGGTTAGTAGCACCGACCAGCTCGACCAACCATTTGCTCCTCCTCACACTCATGCCCACGACTAAACGCATTGAGTCGCTCTCGTCTCCACTTTTTGAAGAACGGCTACAGTAGCCCCCGTCTCTATCTAAATCAACACAAGGAAATGGGTGCTATGAACCCGTTGGTCTGATCTCCCCCTCGAAGGAGGCACGGCCTCCAAGCGACCAAACACCCCGTAAAAAATCAAGGAAGATGAAGAGTGATGGCTCCAAGGGTTTCCTAGATGCAAAGCACGGAACAATAGGAAAACTCCTTGATGAATCTCTTTAATGAAATCAGGAAAGAAAATAAGAAAGATTGAGATGAAAAATCATCAAAACCAAGGATGGAGGCCTAATTTCCCTACTTGTAGACCACACCCAAGTGGAGATTTTCCTTTTCTCCACTATGGTGCGTACCAAAGGGTTGCCCTAATTAGAAAATAAGGGCTCTTACATAGAGTAAGTCATCCCCATTGCAATTCTTAGATCTTGGCAATCATGGTGGAGAAAACCCATCAAAAACTCAAACCCATCGGTTTCTGTAGCAACGATTCGGAGTACGTGCTACTAGCCTATAATAATAGTTTGAAATGCAAAAAAGGGTCCGACTTTAAAGAGTCGGGCAAGTAAAATCCATCAAGAGTATTGAAGAAAAGTTGGGGTTTTTGAAGATGACAGCCTGTGGGTTGTGACCACTGTTTTTGTAATCGGTCAGGAACTAGAGAGAGAGAGAGAGAGAGAGAGAGAGAGAGAGAGAGAGAGAGAGAGAGAGAGAGAGAGAGACCTCATCTGGGCTTGTTCTTTCAGAAAACTCGATTGGGTCGTACGAAGACATGACGGATCTCCATCGCTGTGGAGGCATGGAGTTGGAGCTCCCCTGTCTTCCTCCCATTCGATTGGGCCGACGGACTGCGTGGATCATCCCGCTTTGATGATGAGGGTTTATGAACAGAGGTTGGGGAGGGACGTAACCCACCACCACGGAGAAACCCATTTCAGCTCTCAGTTAGCATCCTGTTAGAGAGAGAATCCTCCTTCTCGTCGTTTTTGATCTTGGTCTTGATGGTGGGAATCATATTCAAATTCCCCTGGCTGAAGTGGGAATAGGATTCGTACTCTCCGGCCACTTGCTGGCCCCAAGGAAATTTTATTCAAACGCCAAAAATGAGAAGTATACATCCCGTTTCCAATGGAAAATCATTCCCCTTTTCTTTTTTTATGACAATAATATCTCCACTATCCCATACTACGTTCTTCCCTCTTAGCACACCCCAGTCTCCCACTCCTTCCATATCCCCTCCCCTCTGAACCTCCATATCCCGTTTTCTCCATGTTGACACATCTGTCACAGCCAAGGTTCGAAATCTCCATTTTCGGTGGAAATTTCGACCATCTGGATATGGAAATATTTCGTGGAAATATTTCGACAGTGTGAAAATATTACATTTTTACAAAAATGGTGAAAATATTGCTTTTTTGAAGAAATTTTTTAATGAAACTCTGGATAGTCATAAATCAAGCATAGATACACACTTTGGAACACTCAAATAATATTTTCTACCCTGTTTGGGGGGGTAGAGCTTCACATATCATGTATTCTATGCAGGCGCTGCTGATTTTTATGCATGTTGTACAAATGCATCTCACTCGGGGGTTTCAAGATATGATATCCAAAGTCCAAACAACGCAAAATGATATTTGATAATGTTAATTAACTTACATGAACAATTATAACTAAGCTGGAATAATATATATACATTATTTTCATCACGAAGAAGTAAAAATAATCATTCATCATCACTTGTCCATGTAGGTACATCATCATCAGCATTTTCTTCTTCACTCGTAGTTCATGTAGGTACATCATCATTAGCCCTTGTCGGACCAGCTCCACTACCGCTTGCAGTGGCATCATGAGCAAACTGTGTCGGCATCCATCCTCTCTTAACTCGCTCCCGCTGAGAGTGTCTCGAATCTAAGACCGTCTGTCGAAACTGAGCCTTCTCCTCTTCTGTCTCAATATCTAGCGAGTACTCGATATCATCATCTGAACGACTCCTTGTTTATAGAGTGTTGGTATGTCGGGAGTCTCGGGACTTCTCGATCCGTCCCTTCTTGGGTTGCCCAGGGGTTCGAAGGTGAACTCCTTTGTCTCCGCTTCTCAATAGATTGCGTATGAATACTCTGACTTCAAGCGGAGCCTTCAAACACTCTGCTACATCGGGGAAGCAGCCGGTGAGGTATTGTTTCAATCATGTAACACCTCCACTTCCGATCTGTTTGCCACAATATGCACACTGTGACTTCTGTTTCTTTGTGTCCAAGGGAAAGTCGTGCTGCCACCCTATGTCTTTTAACCCAGAATCTCTATGCGGAGAAGGTTGGGAGGCCATTTGTAAATGATAATAATTAATAAGTAATATTGAACTATAAAAGAAGTCTAAACTGATGAACGAGTGAACGACTAGCCAGCTCATAAGAATAATTGATTGAAAATACAGACTATATATCCAAAACCCAAAAGTACATAAGAAATTAAGAATACATCATCAAAATTCTAATGAAACATCAAATCTATTACCAAAATGATCGACGGCCCGGCTCATAATCATTTCTTAGATTTCGCCTCTGGTAGATGGATGCAAAATAATCTGTACAATAGTGATGCCATGTCATATACTGCTGGTGCCACTCTATAAACTCTCTCACATATTGCTCATACTCTGGTCCTGACACCCCAACTAAATATTCAATCATCGGATACTATGTATATAAAGCGATGGTGACCCCTCCATCTGTATGGGGATATACAACTGCACTTTCAGTTATCGGATGATTATATATATATAGATACAGTTGATATCCCTGAGGCTGAGGCTGAAGCTGAGAGCCATAAGAACTACCGCTCTGGTCAGGATATCCATATGGAGAGTAGAAAATCCCACCGGTGCCCAGTTGGTTATAAGGTTGACTATATAGGTCACTAGTCTGTCCCTAACCATAATTGTATCCACCGTATCCGCCACTGTTCGTGCTCATCTCATCAAACTGAGACGATAATTAGTCAACCTCTTGGCTCTAATGAGTAGATATGGAGCTATCTCTATCAGTCTGTCTTGGAGCACCTTATCTACGCTCATAATGTCTTACCCTCTTCTGTCGTGGATCAGTATGATCACGATCCTAAGTAGCATATTCAAACTGATCTTCTCCAGTAAATGGGCTTAAAGGTCTCTGTGATCCCGAAGTACCACCACCACCATTGCCCCCACCGCCATCGCCACCACCACTGCCCCCACCGCCACTACCACTACCACCACTGCCCCCACCGCCACCACCACTGCTAGAAACATCATCACTACTACTATGACTATCATCGTCATCCTCATCGGTGCTACTGCTACGAGCCTGCGTCTCTAGGTCTGCAACATCTATACCCATCTGTGAGGCGATGTATAGGCTCGGTCTACCTGAAGGGGTGTCCATGGCTGGAGATCCCAACTCCTTAATCCACTCATATAGTGTGTCCTCCTCTGCATCTCCAAAAAAAATATCGCTAAGATCGATCGGCCCCATGTCCTTGTCCTCTTCTTCGTTCAAATTTCTTATCATCATTAGTAAATTGTAATGCACGCGTACAAGTTTCTCCAACCTCTCATGCCCTAGCCTGTTCCTTCTTTTAGTATGGATCAACCCAAACGTGCTCCAATTACGTTCATAACCGGATGATGAAGCAGTTTGTGACAGGACTCAGACGACAATTTTGCGTAGATTTGGGGCCGAAGTGCCATAAGTTACCCACCATTCAGCTACATTAATAAAAAAAAATCACTAAGTAAATCTTAACAAAAAAAAGTGTTTATGATTTTTATTCATGATTTAAGTGTTTGACTTGGTTGTGTTATCTGCCTCCCACTTATTGCAGCCGGTGTCGCGAAGCTACCCATCGCATTCCTAAAGATCTTCAACTATAAGATTGAGGGAATTAAAGCTTTAATGAGATATACTCAGTTAAAAGTTTCAACTCATAGAAATTAAAGTGTGTAATCTATTTACAAGATTACCTCACTAAGACAGATCGCTTGTTCATTTGGATCTGATACTAACTTCGCAACTACATCTTGAATCTCTTGAATCAGGTCATCTCGAATTCCAAGATCGAGATTATAGTGATACATCGGATTCAAATAGAATGCTACAAAAAAGATTACATAATCATCACAGTTATAATGATAAGCTCTAATTATATATAAGGAATAGATTCTTACCAGTCTTATGTAAGGGATGTTGTAGCTGTGTTGTCCACCTTTTCTCAATGATCTTCAATATCCAATCAGGAGAACGAATGGTTTTCAATTGATCTTTCATCAGATCAATAGCACGATGCATATATCCCATGGTGGGCTTCTTATCTCCATCCACCATCCGCAAAACTTCCACAATAGGGTCGAGAATATCGACAACTTCACGGACCTTAATCCAAAACGCAGACTGCCCAACCAAGTCCTCAATATTTACACCAGCATGTCGCCCCTGATATTGCAGCCACTCTGGAGAAGTAAACATTGCCCTAAGACTATCTTTCTTATCAAGCAAGCTCTGTAGGGCAACATAGTTGCTTGCAAATCAAGTGAGACCCGGCCTCACAATATCCCCCCCCCCCCACTTCTCTCTCATCATAGCAAGCACATAACTGTGATTATAGATGAAGTTTGTTATTGTTCTCGCCATCTGCACCAGATTCTTTACTTTTCTCCTCTTTCCAATATCCTTAAGTATCAAGTCTATACAGTGAGCAACACAGGGGGTCCAGAACAAGTTATAGCCACTTATATCTATGAGTTTTTTTCCAGCTTTTAGATATGCACTGCCATTATCAGTGACAATCTGCACCACATTCTCTTTTCCTACCATATCTATAACTTCTTTCATCAATTCATATAAATATTGATGATCCTTTATATGTACAGACGCGTCAATTGATTTAAGAAAAATCGTTTTTCTGTCACTGCATGCCATAAAATTGATTAGTGAGATGTGCGTGGGACCAATCCAACCATCACACATGATAGTAATACCATATTGTGGCCATTTCTTTTTTAAGTCCCCCATGTATTCTCAGAGATCGTCATCCTCCTGATCAAGAAGTTGGTTCATCAACTCATATGCACTCGGACCTTTCACTCCTGGTCCACACCTACCAGCCTCATCAAGCATCGGCTGGTAAAAGGGATTATTAGCCACTGCATTAGGTGGCAAACCCCCATAGTGTACAAATCTAGCAAAGAACTTGTGCAGTCTAGCCTTAATCCCCTTCTTATTTACTACTTGTGAAATTGTTGGTTGACTCATGTCCTGCCCTCTGCAAGCATATAGATCAAAACTTGACCGTGAAGACTTGCTTTGCCTCATAGACATTGAGCACCATAAGCCGCCAATACCCTTCCCCCCATGGCTAGTACCTCGAGTACCTGAACTACCTCCCGTCTCACGTACAGAATGACCAAAATCAGGTCTCGTACGTTCTATCCTCTCTCTCTGATCTCGTTCCCACTATTCGGCACGGGACATATGACATGCCTCTTTAAAAGCTGGATCATCATCGTCAGAGTTCCCCTCTTCAATATGGATAGGGGCAGCCAAAGTCTCTCTGAATTGCTCCTTAGCCCTCTGCTTATCCAATGTCTTATCCTTACTTGTTCTAAGCACATCACTCATTAAATCTCTAACCTTTTTTGGACATTTTGTACACTTCTCTATATTTGAAAAACCTCCAGCTAAGTATTGTTTTAGTCTTGATACCCCGCCACCCTTTAAAATCTTTTGGCAATAATTGCACTATGACTTTGACTTATCACCAGATACTGCAACACTGTGCTCCCATCCAATATCTTTCTTTCATATTTTACTGTAAGTCTGTAAAAATGATATTAATTTTCAAGTTAATTTATATTACTTTAATAGTCAACAACTCTAACCAAAATCTCTAGATTATGGGGACTACAGACTAGACACACATACACAAGTGTATGTGCCGAGCTTTCCCTACTAGAGTCTTGATTAGATGATTACGGTGATCCTACGAGTGTATGTGCAATAACAATAAGGTATCAAGATATATTCGACTTTAGATATCCAATTGAATAGTCTAAGGCGCAACGGCCAGATCAGCTCCAGATCAGTGGAGGAGTACTAGGCTCTCTTAAATACCACCTTTCTTAGATAAACTTTTCTTAGACACCGTCAATCAATAGAATATTCAGTGGAAATGTTACAGTCGATTATATCGAGAAACCTAAGTGCAAGAAGTGTTCTAAATAAAGTCGTTTGATCGTTTCTATCGTTATAACTCTTGAATGTTTATTTATTTTAAGATTTTATCTAATATTTATATTTTATCTAATATAATTTATAAATGAAAGTTCACCTTCAATGTGTGACGTGTCTATCTATTTAGGTTTTATAAAATATGCAGAATGCATAATAGATGTTATTTTTTATGGGATGAGTTTAAGATTGCAAGCTCTATTATTAATAATGGATCCGTAAATAGAAATAACACATACGGACATACCTTTGTTATAAGATTTCTTACGAGTTATGACTCAAGCTTTCACTTCTATGCTCCTATTCAAGGGCCAATGCTTACAAACGTTTGCACCTTTGCACAGCCAAAACAAAAGAGAGTTAAAAGCCCGATAGCATCTAATGATCTAAATAACCAAAACACTAACTATTAGCTTAAAAATATCCACCGAAAAATGAGATTTTGAACCGATATCACCGATAGTACTTCGCAACCGGCCTTCGCACGGATAGCAATGCATGCAAAATGCAATTAATGCATTAGTGTTGTGATCGAATTGCTTCAAAATTATTTGAGTTAAATTTTGATGATAATAAACTATTTTTATGCATAATTATGTTCCACAGATGTTCATGATGCTTGGATCACAAGTTATAGTGCACTGAATAAAGTGGTGCGCACTCCTTGCATAATGTGAATGACTCCTTGCAAATAGTAGTGCGCACTCCTTGCATATAGTGCACTGAATAAAGTGGTGCGCACTCCTTGTGTGTGTAGCGCGGCTAGCGCCACAATATGCACCAGAACTGTGGTGGTGAGCATAGGTGTTATGTGTGACAGTGTGAGCACCAGTTTGTTTGGGTGAGTACTAATTTGCATAGAGTGTGTGCAACCTTGTGGGTACCTCTCAGTGCAAGTCAGTGTGCACTGTGCACCACATAGGGGCTTGTGCGCACTGTGGGTGCAAATTTTGGCAAGAAGCCCACAGACTGTGAAACCCACCAGCCCTGCTTGGTGGGCCCACAGAGACTACCGCGGGACCCACCAGCCCTGCCTGGTGGGCCCACCGAGACTACCGCGGGACCCACCAGCCCTGCCTGGTGGGCCCACAGAGACTACCACGGGACCCACCAGCCCTGCTTGGTGAGCCCACAGGGACTACCGTGGGACCCACCAGCCCTGCCTGGTGGGCCCACAGGGACTACCGCGGGACCCACCAGCCCTGCCTGGTGGGCCCACAGAGACTACCGAGGGACCCACCAGCCCTGCCTAGCGATCCCACAGAGATTACCGAGGGACCTACCAGCCTTGCCTAGCGATCCCACCGAGACTACCGCGGGACCCACCAGCCCTGCCTAGAGAATCCCTAGAGGCAACGGCGGGACCCACCAGCCCTGCCTGTGGAATCTCCAGATACGACAGCAAAAACCGCCATTTACCCCAGTTTTCCTCCCAGAAAATCCTATAAATAACAGAGTCTTCAAGTGTAAAAGGATTTGAAATCTGATTTCCAAAACCAGAGACCAGAATCCAGAAATCCCAGAGCTCTGGAATTCTAGCTTTTTGATCTTCCAACTCTCCTCGATCTTCTTCTTGTCTCTGAAGAGATCGAAGATACTCTAGTGACACTCGGCCTATCGAGGTCACTTCGATTGAAGTGTTAGTGAATTCGGGTTGCTCCCTATAGAACGGAGACGTAGGCTTCGGCTGAACTCCGAGATCACATCTTGTGTCAACCTTAAAGATCTTCGACTCAACTTCAATTGACTGGTGAGGTGAAGTCTTCGGATCGGCACGAAGATTTTTCCCCCACACGCACAGAACCCAGATTTTGAATTTTACAAAAACCAGTCTCGTCGTTTTAATTTTACATAGCCTTTGAAAGTGAGAGGTATAATTGCCCATTATGTGCAAAACTAAAGTCTAAAGCATCTGGAGAACCAAGTGTGAACTTTTGCCTCCATGAAAATATCACAGTGTGTGTTGGTACTTGGTGCTGAACTGCTAATCACAATAAGGAATAGGGAGAGAGGAAGAGAGACCGAATTCGTACCTCTAAGGGAGACGGAAGTGGGACTGTGTGACTCACTTCGGCTTCGGGAGTGGGAGAGGGAGGGAGTGGGACGAAGTCACTTCTGCTTCGGCTTCGGGAGTGGGAGAGGGAGCGAGACGAAGTAACTTCGGCTTCGGGAGTGGGAGAGGGAGGGAGTGGGAGACGAAATCACTTCGGGAGTGGGAGAGGGAGAGAGTGGGAGGGAGACGAAGTCACTTCGGGTCGGGTTCGGCTTCGGGAGTGGGAGAGGGAGGGAATGGGGGGGACTGTGGTCTGTGGGAGGAGTGGGAAGGAGGGGCCTTAAATAAAAAAAAAAATTCGCACCTGAACAAGGGACAAAACCATTTCGCAGCAGTTGAATGACGGAAAGCGAAAGCTGCGAAACAACTGGCCAAAATTTTCGGGCCAAAACAACGAAACAGCGAAACAAAAACCAGCCAAATTCCATTAAATCGTGAAATTTTGTGATATCTCGCGCGAAATTTTGCGAAATATCGCATCCGGGCGAAAGTTTCACCAGCTGCTTTTGCATCGCCCCACGTGAGGTGGGCCCCAGCTGTCGAAAATTGATTCCGTCTCGCAATATTTCGCGCAAAATATCGCGAAATATCGTCGATAAATCACCGCCACCTGTCGCTGTCTGCCGCGCCCACATGAAATGGGCCCCACCTGTCTGGCGAAATAATTACCCTTCGTATCGACGATATTTCGCGTGATATTTCGCGAAATATCGTCGATACATCGAGCCAGCCTGCCACGCCACGTGAGGTGGGACCCCTGTCCGACGATATTTTGCGATATTTCGCATTCTCAAAACTTTCGCGAAATATCGAGCGATATATCGCGATTTTATTACATTTCTTATTCCGCTCGATACTGTGGCGGGTTTTCGTGTCGGGTTTTTGATTTTCTGAGATATTTCGTGATATTTCGCAAAATATTTCGATTTTTTGATCTATGGTCACAGCATATCCCCGACGTCCGACACCTCCGTCACCCACTTCTGACGTCAGCGCCTCCACCGTACACTTCCGACGTCGACGCCTCCGACACCCATCTCCGATGCCGGTGCCCCCCTTCTTTCTATCACAAGAGTCTTTGTTGCCTCCCCTTTCCCACCCTGTTGCCCAATATGTTTGGTAGTTTCAGTACCGAGCATGTTCAATGCTAAACTACCGAATATGTTGAAGAATATTCGGCTATTGACAGTTAACTGCCGAATATTGCTCAGAATGTTCGGTAGTTCAATGCCGAACATGTTCGGCGCTTAACTACCGAACATGCTGGGCAACGGAAAAGGCAAGTAGAGGCAATTGTGGCTCCAACGATGGAAAAAAAAAAAAGAGGAGAAGGAGAAGAGGGAAGGGAATAATGCTCCGACAATGAAAGGAGGATAGACGGTGGTGGCTCCACAGTGAAGAAGGAGGAAGAAGAAAGAGGAGAACAGACAGGGGTGTCAGAAGTGGGCAGTGGAGGCGGCAGAGATATGTTTGTGATGAACATGCCTGCGAGGAGGTAATGTGGTTTTGAGGTTCGGAGTGGATGGTGTATGAAAGGGAAGGATGGGGTGTGTTGGGGAATGAAGGGCAAGCTGGTCATACCCCACACAAAAATGGAAAAACAGGAGAAGCATGATAAGATGTAGTAATTTTGGGGGGTGAATAAAATTTCCCAAAATCAAAACTCCTTCACAGCAACTACGGGGGTGTTTGGCAGGAGGAACATCTGTTCCGCTTAATCCTCATCTAGCGTAGGATATTCCCATCAATTGCCATTTTTAGTGTTAATTTGATGGTTTAACGTCCGGTTGGCAGAGAAACGCACGGAACGATAAAATCCCATTGGCAAAGAACTTGATCCCCACAGCTTCAATGGACATCGACTGATAGAGTTAGCCTCGAGAAATATCTAACCACATCAATTTTTTTTTTTGGTATTTCGAAGGGGATTTAACAATCGGAGCTCCAGGAGGCGCCACATGCTAGCGCAAGCACATACAACCAACCCAACCTGTGAAAACCACTAGTGCACCGGCTGGCAGTGACTGAGGAGATAAGGGGAACAAGGCCATGAGATAACGGCATCCCGCCGGAACAACCGAAAAGAGGACATCAGCCATCACTGACCGGCAAAAACCACTGCATCAATTCTTAGCCCTTCTGATTTACCCTGGATTTAACCACAGAGATGAACGGATCATGCATGCATGTACAATAATACCTGCAGGGTTCCTAATGATGTGTCTGCCACCAACTTTACCACTACTCAGATCAACTGCCTCTTCAAAACAACATAGACAATAAAACAGAAACTCCGGACTTCTAAGTTTGAATTGTTGATTAGTTCCGACCAATGGATTTGACGATCCATAGATCCAACGGTTAACATAAGACACCAGAATAGGGCATCATATGGGTGGAAACAAGACGGCTGGGTTTGGCATTGGATATGGATCTAACCTGATCCGATCCAAAAAATATCCGATTTGATACTTTTTAGTTAGCCATCTTGTTTCGAATCGGGTCCGATCGTTTTAATCGGATATCGGACCAAAAAACTAGTACCAAATCCGGGGTTTTCAGATCATACTATAGATCTCCACAACCTGCTTTCGAGATTAACTCAATGCTGGTGTTTATTAAAGTCAGTTCAACAGAATTGAGGAGAGTATTGTACACTAAACCACGCTTTTCGCAGATTCAACCAAGTATGATTCACCGGACAAAGCTGGATGCAAAGGATGGCTGTCATGAAGCCAAATCAATCCAACAAAAAAAAACTATATATAGATACTACATGGAAGAGTCACTCAGGTGATTGATTACTAAGAGGAGACTAATCAGACCCCCTCTGGCTCTGGCTACAGCTGAGAGAGGTTCAGTGGCATCAGGTCAGCTTCCTGCAAAGCGCCGATGAATTTATCCTTCAGATGGCTATTAGATGCTGCCACTCTCTGCGACATGACATCAAAATCTCCGCCAGATCTGTGTTCAAAATCACACAATAAACAAACCATGATGATTTTGTATTCAAGTCAGTGGGTGGGGACTTACGGATCGAATACGAGCCCTCCAGCTTCTTGAACAATCACGGCCCCACCCGCCACATCCCTGAGAGCAACAGAAGCAACTCAATGTTCTCATCAGCTAATACCACATATACATAGTTTCTTCGAACCATGAAACTTGAGGTTTGTCATATACACACATACCAGGAACCTCCAAATCCAATCTCGTAAAAGAGATCGAGCCGACCGCATGCGACACCACAAAGGTCCAGAGCGCAGGAGCCGCTCATTCTTAGGGATCTCACCTAAACACGGCAGTAAAGGTAGGATATCAATTTCCATGATTCGAATCATGCTCTTGTGAAGTGTGATTAAAAGTATACCTTAAAGAGTAACTTGTTTATTCTGCCCGTTGTAGCATCCACAGTTGATTTATCACGCTTTGTTCCAGCCTGGTTAAATGTCAATACACGGGTCGAATGCTGCTGTTAGCTCTGCATGATTCAAAAATCTACAAGACCATAACCATAACCATCAAGCCATGTCGCGTCTATTTGGGACCAGCTTTATGGATCCTTCTTCGCTATTTTTTGTTAAGAGCTGTTTTTGTTGTCAGTGCACGATTTTCCACATATTTTCTAACCTCCATCAATGATGTCATTTTAGGTATTTCCTTCTTCCTTGGCCCTTCCACAAAGACACTCCTCTTATGAGGGCCGCCTCTGCTTTATGTTATATGTTTCATATTGTTTTAATTTTTTCTCTATCATTTTGTCCTTAATTGGTGCAACTCCAACACTTCCTCTAATACACTTATTCCTCACTCTATCAAGTCCAATTTTTCCACACATCCATCTCACATCCTCGTCTCTTTAACTTCAACACATTTGTATGTTATCGTGGATACTAAATGGACATTAAATCATGAGCTTTTGAGGGGGGAGAGAGAGAGAGAGAGAGAGAGAGAGAGAGAGAGAGAGAGAGAGAGAGAGAGAGAGAGAGAGAGAGAGAGAGAGAGAGAGAGAGAGAGTTGCTCAAGACTGAATGGCATGCATATAAAGTAGAAGGCACCGTGCATGAACAAAATGACATATTAGAGTGTTCTAGTGTACACAACTAATTCACTATCGACCGCAAGAACAATTATAAGTTTCCCTAAAAATACACAATAAAAAGTTAAGGAACTAGAGTCCACAATCATGCAAATTTTAAACTAAGTTTTTTTAGCCCAAGTAGTTTTATACTTTCAGTAACTAATTACCATGACACCTAACAATTTTTGCTAAGAAGAATAATACATTGGGGATCAGTCGAAGATGATATACATACTTCGGTTGCAAGGAGGGACTTCAACAATTCATTCTGAGATGAGGCTGCACAAATTTAAATTATTGAAGTGTTATTTTCTCCAAAGACGATGAATTAGTAACCGAGGCTTTACTTAAGCTTAACACTAAATCGGGAATATGAAGAAAAGTTCCCTACCTTTTATTGGAGTTCCATTGAGGAAAGCGCCTTGTCCACGGATGCCAGTAAAAAGCTACATTTGAGATGGATATGATTCATTCGATCAGAGCCATACTTCTTTTTTCTCATACTATTGAAATATACAACTAAATCAAGAATTACTAGCATATAAGATCTCATAATTAGTAGGGTATCACTATACATGAAAAGTCTGCAGAAGTAAAATAGATTGCAAAGTACTAAATGAACCGGTATGAAAAGTAATCTGCACTAGGGTGCATAAGTAAGGATGTTGAGAAGTGTAATTCGAATCAGCCTTAAGCGATGGTTGTTAGAGTGCTGTCGGTCATATGATGTCATAGTTCGAATAAATTGAAAGTACTTCATGCTTTGTCCTATTGGTTAGGTTAGTCCAGACTTTGGTAGTTAATTGGGAAGGAAGGGTAACTAAAAAGGTTAAAAGGAGTAGAGTGTTGTATCTTATCACCTCTCTTTTAAGATTCACATGGTGTGTAGGTCTTTGAAACTACATATTGGGATGCATAGTTTGTAATGATGTGGGGAATATGCAAAAAAATAAAAGCGATTTATTTTACCATGCCATTACCGATACAACATCCCCACCCCACCCTTTCCCTAAGTTTGTTTCACAGATAGAGCCATCAAAGGTAGCCAACGACCATTTTTTTGGGGAAGTTTGACATAAGTCCTTCTTTGAGATGACTTTTAGTTGCAGGACACATTAATAATGAAATACAGCTCAAGTCCCTCCCGACGAATATATACTCTTTCTAAAGACGAATATATACTTGTAGGGACCTTAGCTAATACAGCAAATTATGGTGTCATGTGGCTAATATAGCAAAATAGTTAAGGACCTATACCTAATTTGCCGCATTTTTTTCCTGTTTTATTCTCTTCTATCCCTCTCCTTGTCCGATCCTTCTCTAAGTCTTGTCCTCTGTCTTTCTCTTTAAAAAATATATTTCCTTCCTTTTACATTCTCGATTTCTCTGATGAACGTTTTTTAGCCAATATATGTTGTTCTTCTACTCACTACTCTTACACAATATATGTTGAAATGGAAGCAAAAGAACAACTAAATAAATAAAAAGTCAAGGGATTCAATTAGTGTTCAAAAACTCGGAACTCGGACTCGACTCAAAAGTCCACCGAGTCGAGTAACTCGAAACTTGACTCGGGCGACTCGATAGTTGATATATATATATATATATATATATATATATATATATATATATATATATATATATATATATATATATATATATATATATATATATGTGTGTGTGTGTGTGTGTGTGTGTGTGTGTGTGTGTGTGTGTGTGTATTTTCAAAACTCAAAATATTAAATAACCGAGTAGTTCTTGAGTCGAGTCCGTGGCCGGTCCGAGTTTCGAGCCGAGTTGGCTCAATCTTTAGCCGAGTCGAGTCGAGTCGGACTGAGTTTTTGGTACAATGGATTCAACAATTTCAATCAGAGCCCTACAGTACATAACAAGTGGTATCTAATCTTGACAAACCAAGAATACGAGATGACTCAAATGTTTTTAAGGGGCCATCTAGTGATTTTGAGCCGAGCCACTTGGGTGGCAAATTAGGAGGAAGGCCAAAATAATACCTTATCTCCCCCATCGGTTCCGAGACACACACACACACACACACTTGTTTCCTTCAGCTTGTTTCACAGAGACAGCCAGTGGTGGTAGCCAACGACCATAGGTAAGTAATGTTTTTCAATTTTTTTGGCCATTTGGACAGAGAAGTTGGTTCCGCTAGAATTTATTTTCTGCTGGGGACCACATTTTATTGCCAACCAAACACCTAAAATTTGACGAAAAACCATTATTTCCTTTCCTTTCCTACAGTTTCCCGGCAACCGAATACTCACTCATAATATGAAGTAGTCTATATGTATACATGAATGCATGCACGCATTTACTGAAGCATATGCAACTTTCCAAACAAGTGTTACTTTTAACCCTAGAACTATGGGACATGCCTTCATTATTTGATAAAATTCCTAATCAAACTTGTACTATCTTAAAAGTACATATTTCTTACAAAAATTTTCACAAAATAACTTTAGAAAGAGCAACATATGGGGAGGCATATAAAGGATAGCATCGTATTCAAATTTTCAAGCACTTAACTTTAATAGCTGAAAATATGCAAGTGGGTTAACAAATTTCCCTACACTATCAGGCAGTGTTAACACATGAAGTCCTCTTTGTCTAAAACCCTATAGCCATGATTTTCATATCCTTACATAAACACAAATACAAGTTCTCAAAGAAAAAAACCACATTGCCGGCTATGCAAAACCCTTCATCAAGGAGAGATAGCTATAGGGGTTTCAGGACCTCTGTTCCATGGGGGGCTCCCCCCTTCAACTTCGTCAGCATTTGGTCACCCTCCTTGTGTGGAAGAGGCCTTGGAGCTCAAAGATTTCATTCCCCCTTTAGCCCCACTCCTCTCTGATTTCATTCCGATAAGGTGTAAATGGGTCAAGAGGTAGGGGAGGTGCTTGGGGTGGGGGTTTTGCTACTGGTGACCATACAAGAAGGGGAGGCAGATTCTTTAGAGGTGGCCCTCGTGGAGGCTTTGCGGGCAGAGCTGGCCCCCATCGTGGTGGCCATGGCATGGCAGGCCCCTCCTTATCAGGTTTCCCTTCTTTGGTTCTGGATCCAAAAGGAAAGGGGGTTTAGGCTACTCAAAGTGCTTTAGTTTGAGCTGATGCAGATCACCTTGTGATCGAGAAGAGACCGATTCAAATCCCAGCTTTTGGTGGTGTAGAACAGCCATATGCATGGCGGTTCGGTTCCTAGGTAGTGTTCAACGAATTACCAAGCTGAGTCAATGAAGCAGATACACTTGATCTAGTGCAAGGTGTTGGTCCCCCTATTGGCCAGACCTCGTGGGCTGATGTTTGTAGTGGGAGAGGGCTCACTAAAGAAGATCTGAGCCTCTCATTTTGCAGCCCAATGGTGTCCAATGCTTCAAAAGTAGCAGTTTGTTCAGCATCAATTTTGAAAGATAACTGCAAGGAGGGTCTTAACTCTTTGGTAGGCTACATTCTTAGGACGAAACTGTTCTTCCCCCGATTCGAAGCTGTGATGCAAAGGGTGTGGAAACCTATTGGTACTCTTTGCATAGTGTTACTCTTTGCTACAGTGATTTCATTATTCCAGCCATTGTACTTTGCAGATTGTTACCCTTTGCTACAGTGATTTCATTATAGCAGTCATTTTACTTTGCAGATTGTTACTCTTTGCTACAGTGATTTCACTATAGCAGTCATTGTACTTTGTAGATTGTTATTCTTTCCTAAAGTGATTCACTATAGCAGCCATTGTAGTTGCTACAGTGATTTCACTATTACAAAAAGTAACAATTTGCAGAGTACTGTAGCAAAAGAGTAACAATTGCATATTGTTACTCTTTACTACAATACTTTGCAAGTTGTTACTCTTTGCTAAAATAATTTCACTATAGTAGTCACGGTAACTGGTATACATTGAAATGTGAGTTCCTAAAGAATTGTTACTCTTTTCTAAGGAACTGTTATTCTTCTACGTGAATTTAGGATTATGGGTAGTTTTGTCATTTGAAGGAGAGAACAAGTCAACGAGGGACTGGTAAAACACATCTTTTAGGGAGGGGCCTGGTGCAAAATCATCTCTTTACATTTCCTTGTCACCAAACTGATATGTGGTCAGGGACCTATCACCAAGTTCTATAAAAAATTATCTAAGTTGTCTATATCTAATTCGATGGTTTTGATGTTTGAAGGGGGCTATTGCATTCAATGTGGTGGAAAGTGTGGGGAGGAAAATGAGATTGTTACTAAGAACCATGTGAGGGCACTATTCATATTTTTCACGAGGATCTTAGTGGAGGCATGGGCAAGAAATCATGGTTTAAAGTATGAATGCATGTCACACAATAGAGTACAATACAAAATAGTTACATAACGCAACTTTAGAGTATCAACGATAAGGTTACACGTATTTCCATGCCTTCATGTTCTGGATACATTAAATCGTGCTGTAAAGGATGTGGTTGTTTAATTTGGAGAGAAGGTGGGAGTTCTGAGGCCTAACTGGTCCTTTAACCTGGGTGCTCTAATTTTTCATTAGATGATTTATGCTCCATCTCTCTCCTCAATGTCAGCATGATACCGAATACTCTGCTTCTTCAACTTAAATCAAATTTTCATCTTAATAATATTTCTCAGTGTATTTTTAAAAATTCGGATGTGTAAACTTGTAATTAATACATACACTAGTTAACAAATCTAAAAATTCACACAAAAAAAAAGACAAATACTATAACCATCAAGCCACCTATTTCGGGTTCCGCTTTATATATCCTTTTTCTATCATCATTTCTATATAGGGTTATCTTTGTTCTCACTACAAAGCGGAAAAAAAAAGGAATGACATCCGCACCTCATCTATAATCGGATTGTACACGACGCCAATGGTAGGAACCTTTCCGATTGTGAGACCTATAGATACACACACAAATGGGAACCTGCACGTAATGTGACGATTGCAACCATCATACTAATTGAGGATAAGAAAAGGATGGAGAGAGAAGAATGACAAATATTTTGGCGAATAAGAATTTATAATTACCCATGAACAAAATTAGTAGTTCCGTCTAAGGGGTCGACCATCCATGTAGGATCGTCGGTCAGCTCAGCAGTGCCGCATGCAGCAGATGTTTCTTCGCCTATAAACTACGGCATTGACAAAACAGTAATGGGAATTATAGATGGCGACGGTTACAAGATCCGAGATCCGAGATCTTTTGACACGGATTCACAAGATGTGGAATCACCTTATACTGAGGGTAATGCTTCTTAAGGTGATTGAATATGAGTTCTTCACATGCCTGATCTGTTTCTGTCACCAAATCCACCTACATTCCAGTAGTATAACTATCATCAGTGCCCTTTTGGAAAAAAAAAATCTGTAAGATAGACCATAACACAACTAACAAGTACATGAACCATGAATATGGTTCCTTTTCCATGAAATCACTGTACCAGTCACTGTATCCGCTACAGTAAAATCTTGGGTTTTTTTAACTCACACCCCCACTTTTAACTTGAAATTTGAGTTACACCCCCCACTTTTCTAAAAATTTGACTTTACCCCCCAATTTGTCACCTGACCATGAGCAACCCGTTAAAAGTGGGGTTTTTTTTTATTGAATTACATCCCCACTTTTAGGGGTGGGACTTGGGCGGGTTCAACCCACCCAACCCGAAGAATTGACAAGCATGTGCAAGGCTGGTTAAAAACTTGGACGGGTATGAATGAAAAAAGATACCCTATTTCAACATGGATGGGTTTGGGCACCGATCATGCCCAACCCAAGGAACCCGAGTACAGTGGTTCAACCTACATTTCTCAAGTACTTTAACCTCGCACTTTCATTTATCTTCTTTGTTATTATAGTTTTGATGAACTGACGTTGCAATTTCAAAGATGATTTTGTTGAATACACAGATGTATTACTAGCAAAGATTATACATAACTTGAGTTATTAAAGTTTGAACACAGAATTCAACAAAGATTCAACATGGATCTAACTTAGTATGCTTTATTTTTAATCAAATGATTTTGACCTCTTAATTTTTTTTTTCTATCTACATATGTTTCTCAAGCATTTCTAATTGGGCAACCCGATCAACCCGCCAATTTTTTTTGAAAATTGGTCAACCCGAGCAACCCTCGGGTTCCATGGGCAAAACGAGTTGAGGTGTATGTAGGCCGGGTTGGGCATGGGCAAACCCTTCAACCCACCCAACCCGCCCAAGTCCCACCCCTACCAACTTTTATGTCGAAATTTGAGTTACACCCCCACTTTTAACATGTCGCACACGGTCAAGTGACGGAGTGGGGGGTAAAGTCAAATTTTAGGAAAGTGGGGGTGTAACTCAAACCTCACATAAAATGGGGGTGTAAGTCAAAAAAACCCTAAAATGTTGATACACACATGTTAAAACCCTGCAAAAATTCACCTTCACATTTCTAATTCTCAAAAAACCGCCTCTTTTTTGAGAGTGGCCAAATTTTTGAGCATCTAAATTCTAATGGGAATGCAGATGAGGAGAGAGAAACCTGTCCTTTGTGCTCCACATGCTTTGTCTGGTAGAACCCTTTACGGATGATCTGGTGGAAAACAAAAAAGGCGAGACTTTGGTGAAAAACAGAGGATGGGTTGGAGAGGAGCAAGCAAGGAGGGAAGGGGAGGGTTAGAGCCAGTCCCACTCACATCTCCGGCTATCTTGGCGGCATCGACGGCGACGGCGAGGAGCTCCGCCGGAGAATCTGGTTTTGAAACAAGATTAGATTCGACGGCGAGACATTGGATCGCTTTGCTGTTGAGATTTGAGATGATTAATGAACCAGATATTTAGGGAAATGGGGGGAAATGAGAGGTCGGGAGGGGAAAGGACGCGACACCTTTCTCAGCCATCGTCTCTGTCGTCTGGAGGAGGAGGAGGAAGCAGATCAATAAGAGAGGAGGAACGCTGTCCCTCGCTCAACCTCTTGTTGCACATATATATATATATATATATATATATATATATATATATATATATATATATACACACGAGTACTAAGTCTCTGAGAGCACCTCATGACCAGATAGATAATTACGAGAGTATCCCTCACTGATTGCTCTGCAGAATGTTTTCTATGTGCACTCTTTTTTTTTTTCCCCTATTGGCACCTCCCAGTAATTCCAAGCTGTCCCGTTCCTTACCTTCGACCATGCTAGCCTCTGATGCCGACCCCATCCTCCCATCGTCTCTCCATCTCCGTCGCACCAAGCTCCTCCCTCGCCCCCAGCTCCTTCGTTATTTCTCCTATATATTTGTCCTCATTGAAACCCTAATCACATATCAGTGATTGTAACCGATCGTGCTGATGCGGTAGCCAATGAATCACCGATCCTTTTTATATATTACTAGTGCATGCCGGCACGAAGTGGGTGCCTTCGGTGCGAACCCCCCCCCCTACCCCCCCCCCCCCCCCCAAAAAAAAAAAAAAAAAAAAAAACCCAATTCCCCACCCCTGCCCTCCAACCAACCCGGAGATAGAGAGATTGTGGGGAAGAGAGACAGAGAGAGAGATTCGGGGGGGGGGGGGGGGGGGGGGGGGAGAGAGAAAAAAAAAGGTGAAACGGAGAGAGAGAGAGATAGACGTAGAAAGAGAGAGAGTGAAACAAAAGAGGGAGAGAGAGAGAGAGACACAGAGAGAGTGTGTGTGAGTGAAATGAAAAGAGAGAGAGAGAGAGAGAGAGAGAGAGAGAGAGAGAGAGAGAGAGAGAGAGAGAGAGTGTGTGAAACGGAGAGGGGGGAGAGAGAGAGTGATAGTGAAACGAAAAGAGAGAGTGACGGAGAGAGAGAGAGAGTGAAACGGAATGAGAGAGAGAGAGAGATGGAGGAGAGAGAGAGAGATGGGTGAGAGAGAGAGAGAGGGAGAGAGAGAGATCTTGGGGAAGAGAGAGATCGGGGGAAGAGAGAGATGGAGACAAAGAGTGAAACGGAAAGAAAGAGAGAGAGACGGAGGAGAGAGAGATCGTGCAGAAGAGAGAGAGAGAGAGAAAGAAAGAGAGAGAGAGATTGGGGGAAGAGAGACAGAGACACAGAGAGAGAAAGATCGAGGGAAGAGTGTTTTTATTTAGTCAGCTTGTTTGTTTTGTCTAGTCAGCATGTGTTTTGTTTAGTCAGCATGTAGACCACTGTACCTTGTCATATTGATTGCTTAGGATTCTGGGGCAAGGAATATGAAGGAAAAAGGTGGAAGGAGGAGAAGGAGGCACCGAAGGAGACTAGGAGAGGTATAAAAAAGAGGGTGGCGAGTATGAGAGTGGTGTAGGGATGAGATTGGCTGGAGATAGGGACAAAAGCAGTTTGGGTGTTTAAAAATAAAGGTTTTCCAAAAAAAAAAACCATCTCACTGTATTGTTGGAAATGGACCAGGTTGTTTTTCGCACTACTTTCCTGGCCCTCGACACATACCAAATGTCCCATCAGAGCAATTGTTAAATTTTGTGGCAGTTTTACCCTTAAAGGTTAAAACAATATATACAAAGTAAAAAAAAACAGTCCATCTTCCCCGTTCGAATTTCTCGCTTACTGCCTGATGTCATTTTTTGTCCTCGACACCGTTGCTGTCGAGCTAGAGGTCGTCGTAAAATGATCAAGATACTCTTAAATGTCAAAACCAATAGATAAAAAGTAAAAAAAAAAAACCCAGTTCATCTTCTCCGTTCAAATTTCTTCTTGCTTCGACTGCCTCTCGTCACCGGAGATCGTGGAGCTGGTGTCATTTTTTGTCCCCGACACCCTTCCCATCAAGCATAAGGTTGCCGTAAAAATGATCAAGGCACTCATTCTAAACCGTTACTTGCATCGAAACCCTAACTTAGATATGAAGCCCTAATTTATATGAAACCCTATTTTACAAGCCCTAATTTTATAGAATAATTTATATGAAGCCTTAACTCACTAACATAAACCTTAATTTACAAAAACCCTAGCCACCGCATGATGCGTCGGTGCATTTTAATTGAGGTGCTGATGCATTTATTTTATATGCCGACGCGTCGGCGCATCATGTGCACCGGCAGATTTCATTGATGCGCCAATTCACATGATTCACCTGCACAAGAATGTGTTGTGAACGTACTTGCATTTATAGGGAGCATGATACTATCACATACTTGCATAGATTCATGATCCAGTGCCCGACTTCTAGTATTTCAATGATGAAAGAAATGAGGATTTAGGGTTTAGACGACTATTTGGAGTTTCAACGTACCTTGGAGATGATTTTGGGACTTCCAGGATCTAATGAGTGAAGATGACGATGGCTGCATGAGAAAATCGATTGTTGATCGTCGAAATATGAGGGAATGATTTCTTTTTCTGGGACGAAATGAGAGAAAAATGGATGCAGTTGGACGACTACTTGCAATTCCGATGAACTTATAAAATGATTTACGGATCTAATGTGCGATGAAAACTGAGGATGAACGAGGAAATCGACTGTAGATCGACGGTATGGAAAAAATTAAGGGTGAAGCCCTTTTAGATTTTGGGGAAATATTAGTTAGAAACAAAAAAAAAAAACTCGGGTCCATTCCGAACTAGGATTGGCAATGGGACCGATATGGGAACTAACTTTTATGATTTTTGAATAGGTCCATCCCGAACCCGCCCCATTTATAATAGAAATTTAAAACCCGAACCCGACCCATTGCCATCCCTATTCCGATCAATACACCAAAGTTAGGGTTAATTTGAAGAAAAAAAAAACAAAAATGTGCCACGCTTAAACCGATGGGTGCACATAGGAAAGGTGACCTTCATTTTGTCGTCCATAAAGGAAATTATTGGAAGTAGGAGGGTGCTTTGGGAAACCAATTAACAGTGCTTTTCCCTTTGAGGTGGAGTAGAATATTCCCTGGTCGTATCAAAGCAGGTCCGTTATTCGTTTCTCTCTCTCACCGTGGGCACCCCTCCACCCTCAGCTAGAAGCCGAAACTGCGTGCCTCCCGAAAACGACACTGCATCGGGTCCGATCACGTTATCAAACATTTTGTCCATATTGTCGAGTTAAGGCATGTTGGCCGGGGTTTCGATCAAGACTCATGTCCGCAACTCTTCCGATCGACCAGACCCTTCGATCAGCTATTCATTATTCAATAAAAAATTTCATTGCATATTTTGTTACTTCACTCGAATCTTCTTGAGTTCTTACTCTTCTCACCTTAGCGGCAATTTGCTAGTTGTCGGGAGCCGTCCAAACACTCACCTCAGAAAAGGTGAGCGACATCCCGCATGTCATCTTTTTCGTGAGTATGTCGGAGGGCTAACCACATGAACGGCTGCTGAGGGGAGGAGCCGAAGTTAATTTTCTTGAATCTGTCGCTATGGATTCAAAAGATGTGACTCTCAAAAATAGTAACAAAAGCAAACAACCAACGATCTCCATCTTGGCCTGGTGATACTTCATATATATATATATATATATATATATATATATATATATATATATATATATATATATATATATATATATATATATATATATATATATATATATATATATATATATAGAGAGAGAGAGAGAGAGAGAGAGAGAGAGAGAGAGAGGGCTGTTAGGATGCATGCGGCGTGCTGTGTCGCACCACAGCCGTCTAATGCACCGCTGCGTGCATTGCATACATGCAACAGGTGCATCAGACGGCTGCGGTGTGACACCGCACGCAACATTTTATCATCCTCATATATAGATATAAAGAAATGCTATATTGCAGCATGCGGTAAGTGCGACATAGCACCGCTGCCGTCTGATGCATCGCTGCGTACATGCGATGCACGCAGCGCGTGCATCAGACGACTGCGGTGCGATGCCGCTCTTACCGCATGCCGCAGCATAGCATGCCCCTATATATATATATATATATATATATATATATATATATATATATATATATATATATATATATATAGGGGGGCTGCTATAATGCGGCATGCGGTGCGTGCGGCATCGCACCGCAGCCGTGTGATGCACTGCTGCGTGCATCGCATGCACTTAGCGCGTGCATCGCATGCACGTAGCGCGTGCATCACACGGCTGCGGTGCGATGCCGCACGCACTGCATGCCGCATTCTAGCACTTCCCTATATATATATATATAATATATATATATATATATATATATATATATATATATATATATATATATATATATATATATATATATATATATATATATATATATATATATATATAATATATATATATATATATATATATATATATATATATATATATATATATATAGGGCCGATCCAGTGAGAAACCCCTTATTTGCGAAACCTTGTGCGAAACCCCCCTAGAAGATTCAGAATTTGATGAAACTTGGTAGGCATGCTACCTATGCCATGTTGATCATCATCACAAAATTTCATCAAATTCCAAAACCTCTAGGGGCATCAAATGTTAGAAAATTTACCGACCGTTCATAAAAACCGTTAATTTGATTATCAAATTTGATGCCTCTAGAAGTTTTAGAATTTGATGAAATTTTGTGAGGATGATCAACATTGCATAGGTAGTATGCCTACCAAGTTTCATCAAATTCTAAAACCTCTAGGGGGGTTTCGCACAAGGTTTCGCAAATAAGGGGTTTCGCAATCGTCCGATCAAATTAGATCGGATGTCTGGTAATTCCAGTGAGACCTGTGATATATCTCGTGGGGACTCACAGATTTCAGACGAGACGGGTGATGGGACGTCCTTAACACTTAACGCTCGTGATCTCCCCTCGGTGCCTCACTCTCCCCTCTCTCCCTCTCTTTTGATCTCCCTCGACGCCGGCGAGAGGACAGTCGACGAAGAGCCGATCTCAGATCTCCCTCGACGTCGGTCTCAGATCTCCCTCGACGCCGAGCGAAGATCACGAGCGTTAAGCATTAAGGACATCCCGTCACCCGTCTCGTCTGAAATCTGTGGGTCCCATGAGATATATCACAGGTCTCGCTGGAATTACCAGACGTCCCGATCTAATTTGATCGGACAGTTGCGGCAGCGTCGCGGATTCGATTTTTGTGCGACGTCACGGAGGTGATCGACTCTGTATATATATATATATATATATATATATATATATATATATATATATATATATATATATATATATATATATATATATATATATATATATATATATATATATATATATATAGAGAGAGGATACGGAGTATAGGCTGGCGGCCTATTTTGACAAAATGGGCAGTTGCCCATTTGATGCCCCTAGGAGTTTTAGAATTTGCTAATTTTTTGTGAGCATAAGGATCTTATCTTAGATAGAACACCCACAAAAATTCAGCACATTCTAAAACTTTTAGGGGCATCAAATGTTAAATTTCAGATCAACAGTTATAACGGACGTTCAATAAAACTTCTAACATTTGATTTCCCTACGAGTTTTAGAATGTGCTGATTTTTTATGGGTATTCTATTTAAGATAAGATGCTTATGCTCACAAAAAATCAGCACAATATAAAACTCCTAAGGCCTTCAAATGGGTGGCCTGCCCATTTGACCGAAATAGGCTGGCAGCTCATTTCTCGTTTCCTCTCTCTCTCTCTCTCTCTCTATATATATATATATATATATATATATATATATATATATATATATATATATATATATATATATATAGGGCAGGGATACTCTTACTAATGGAATCTTACTAATAAAAGGTACAAATCACCTTTTACCTAACCTAGAGGTTTCAGAATTTGATGAAACTTGGGTGGGGATGCTTTCTATGGCAAGTTGATCATCCTCACCCAAAAATCATCAAATTCTATAGCCTCTAGGGGCATCAAATGTTAAAAGCTTTATCGACCATTCATTTTAACCATTAATTTGAATAACATCTTTGATGCCCCTAGAGGTTATAGAATTTTATGATTTTTGGTGAGGATGATCAATTTACCATAGAGAGCATCCCCACCAAGTTTCATCAAATTCTGAAACTTCTAGGTAGGTAAAAGGCGATTTGTAACTTTCATTAGTAAGATTCCAATAGTAAGAGTATCCCTCCCCCATATATATATATTATATATATATATATGTATATATATATATATATATGTATATATATATATATATATATATATATATATATATATATATATATATATATATATATATATATATATATATATATATATATATATATATATATATATATATATATATATATATATATATATATATATATATATATATATATATATATATATATATATATATATATATATATATATATATATATATATATATATATATATATATATATATATATATATATATATATATATATATATACAGAGCTGCTCACCTCCGCGACATCGCGCAAAAATCGAATCCGGGACACTGCCGCAACCGTCAGATCAAATTAGATCGGACGTCTGGTAATTCCAGCGAGACCTGTGATATATCTCGTGGGACCCACAGATTTCAGACGAGACGGGTGACAGGACGTCCTTAATGCTTAACGCTCGTGATCTCCCCTCGGTGCCTCACTCTCCCCTCTCTCCCTCTCGTTTAATCTCCCTCGATGCCGGTGAGAGGACAGTCGACGAAGAGCCGATCTCAGATCTCCCCCGACACCAGTCTCAGATCTCCCTCAACGCCGAGCGAAGAACCTACCATCGGCGAGAGGACATCCGGTCTCAGATCTCCCTTGACGCCGAGCTCAAAATCGAGGTTGTTGTACTTCTCTCTCTCTCTCTCTCTCATTTGAGTTTCTATTCATCAGTCCAGATCTACCGTCGACGAGAGGACAGCGGTGGCGTACGGCCGGTCGATCCGGGCTCAGACCTCCTTGCTGGAGTTCCAATTCCGAGCTGGGCTCAGATCTACCATCGGCGGAGGACAGCCGGTGGCGCACAGCTGGTCGCGAACGGAGGTTGTTGTAGTGACCCTCCTCTCTTTTTCCCTTTCTCTCATTTGAGTTTTGATCCATGAGTGTTAGGTTTTCACCACAAAAATATAGTTCACTTGTTCATGTTGTTATACTAGTTCAAAACCTTTTGTTAATCATGATTTTTATGCCAAAAGCCCTAGTCTTCTCCATGGATAAGTATGCCTAATTGAAGGGTTAATTAGGATAAGTATGCCTAAATTAAGTTCCTCCTTTGAGTTGATTGATGTATCCTGTATGGATTAGTTGACTTCAACTAGATGGCTAATTCCTACTCCCTTGTATTGAAATTTCATTATATGAGTGGATATACCATGAGAAGGATTGCCTCAAGGAGAAGGATTGTCTGTCAATATTTGTTCGATCACCTGCGTTGTTTTGCCTCTCTTATCAATGCAATGTGTTGTTCTACTGCAAACTTGTCAAATTTAATTTCCTTAGTTGACTTATCTGATTTTCTTTTGAGCATTCCAACTAAATTACATGCCTCAATTGACTTATCTAGTTTTCTGAAATTTGATAAAATTAGGTTTTATGACTTAAGTATTGAGAACAAGGTGATATGTAAGAACGATCACCAATCTTTCACATTTGATTTAGTAAATATCCTAGTGATAACTCTGATAAAAAAAATTTACTCTTTTATGTCATGCTTGACTTGACGGTGTGTTGACTTATTCTTCTGGTTCATAGATATGGCGCGCAAATATTATGTGGTCTTTATAGGCCGGAGGTGCGGGATATACTCGAGTTGGGAGGAATGTCAGCGAGAGGTGACTAACTACAGCGGATCAAGTTACCGTTTCTTTTGGTTCATTGGAGGAGGCTGAAGCACAATTTTTGAAGTTTCAATGTCGAGATGCCCCTCCTGATGCCTATCGTGAATACCCTTCTGATTCCCATATTGTTGCTCCTCATGATGCTCTTCGTGTTGGCCCTCCAGATGCCCGTTATTTTATTTCCATTCGTGATTTTGCATTTTGTATTTTAGGGGTAATTTTGGCTCTAGTTGGTGTTTTAATTATTGTAATCATAATATGAATGATGTTTGTCTATTATGATCTGAACATGAAATAATTATTAGGCTTTATGATAATGCATATTTTATGTTACCCTACATCCTCCCTACTTAATTAGGATTCATAACCAATTGATTATATGTGCTGGACTCTTTTTTGATGGACCTATGAGAGACGTTATGGGCTGGACGTTACATGTGGAGAATTCTTCTATTGTCTGGCTCATCTTTTGATACAGAATATACGAGGTTTCATTTATATTTCTGGAAATATTAAGTGTTGTTCATTCTCATAACTTGAATGCCCTTATAATAGTTATCAATTCTATTTTATTTTGTAGATGGACTCCTGCCAATCTGAAGGCAATGGCGATGCGTCAGCTTCTAGGTAAGATTCGAACCTGTCTTTCGTGTGCCCCAAGCACTAATCGGTGATGTACTGACCATGAGGCCCCTTAAAAAAAACATATTTTAGTAGTAATTATGTATAAATAGATATTAAAATATATATATATTTATAATTAAAATAAAGGAAGTATCATATAAAAAACAGACATTCTTGAATTATTCATAAAATCATTGAACAATTCCCGAGTCATTCGGTCACACCCAATATCACCGAATAATCCAAAGAGTTAACCAGATTCTTTAACGCATGTGCTTGTTTGTACGATTCTGAAGCGTTTTTGGATCTCTTAATCGTTGAAGTTATTGTTGTCCATGTAGCTTGCGCTAGGGTCGGGGAAAAGCAGCTGTGTTTTCTAGAATCTCTCAGCATCTCGTTCGGACGATCCAAGCGAGAAGGAAACAAAAATTATAGGTGGAGTGCAACTGGGTACAGATATACCCAATTGAAATGGTGAAAAGCAGTCATAGATGTGCTTGAAAATCTTTAATAGCCAAACAAAGATTGTAATTGGAGATACACACTGAATTCAGCTCTGTACATCAGCCATCGGAACTTCGATTTTGTCACACTTGTGAACTAATTTTCTGCTGATTTGGGTTCTTCAATTGAATGTTTTTACTTTGTTTCTCGGAATATTCAGTTGTCTTCAACAAATAAGATAGGGTTCACGAGAATCTATATTCACCAACTTGGTTTATATCATTTAGCCGCATTTTCAGCTATGTTTCATGATGTCAAGAAACTAGGAGATTCGCCTCGAATCAGGTTCCTATACGTCGAGGTGTTGCGGCTCGTCCTTAATTGCAATTCTTGAACAAAAATGGACCAAGAAGTCAACTATGTTTTGTTCTTTTTCTGGTACTTGATTTAGGGAAATTGGATCCATTCCCATGCTTTGATGAAACCACATCTATGCAGACATGGCTTTCACCATGAGGATTGGGGAGGTAGAGAAGGAATTAGAAGTCTTAGTTTTGGTTTGGAAGTGAAATACCACAAATATGGGAAGGAGGGGGCTTTCATTTCCTGGGGATGAAGCAAACATACAAGCCCTGTTGTGGAAAGAACATGGGAATGGGTCCATTTGCTGGGAATTCCAATTCCCATGAAAAGAACACAAGCCTAATGAATTCTACAAGTCTCCCAAAACATTTGATTCCCGGTTCCTTTAGACATGCGAAAAAAGGTTGTGGATAATTTACTAGGGTAAATTGCACTGATCTCACTCGAGTTTTAGCACCTTCGGAGCAAGCACCTGAGAGCACCTGCGTTTTGTTCTTTTTCTGGTACTTGATTTAGAGAAATTGGATCTATTCCCATGCTTTGATGAAACCACATCTATGCAGACATGGACATCTATGCAGACATGGCTTTTTGAGCACCTGCGGAGCAAACACCTGAGAGTGGCACACGTCTCCACGTCGAGCGGAGTATCCACCGCTGCACACAGCACGAACAGCCACAGGCAGTCGTCCCTCGACAGAGCGCCTGTGTTCCCGAGCGCCTCCTTATTCTTAATGGAGGTCTAAAGAAAATTTTATTTAATATATAGATAGAATTAAGATAAGCAAGGTATGCATCTGTATCCAAATAGATGGCCGCCACATCTAATTCGAAGACAAGGCAAACAAATCAAAATTACTCGTGGAACGACAATGCCATGTTCACACTGTTGGAGGAAACTTTTACACATTGTCGGATAGTACAGAAAAAAAGGCCTGACATCATACACACAGTATCATATGATACATAATCTTGATAAGATACGTGATCCTGATACAGAGGCAGTTCTGGATGCCGAATGAACATATAAACTTTGGTAACACCGACAACCCCGGTTGCCACCTGGCCGCACATTGTATAACAGCCCCAAGTCCGCACTGCTCTCGAGTTCCGAAGGCCACATTGCAGCTCTGTAACTGTGATTCATAAGCAATGCAGCAATGAATAAAAGATAATTAAACAGGCAATTATGCTGCAAATAACTTTTTATTCAATGAAAAAAAGCTTAAGAGGCTCTCATTGTTCCGTATTATACAGCATTTAGTAGTGTATAAGTTCGGGTGGTGTTTTTTTATACCCGAACTTATACACTCTATCAAACCAGAACCCAAGCCAGAACAGGCTAGGGACTTTTAGCAGATCCAAACTATAAAGCACCAGTTCTCTTATATTAGGGAAAATATTGACACACTAATCCACATACAACAGTTGTGCATGATTCAATGCAAGCAGACATTAGACTTTAATAGACAAAATTCAAATATGACAATAATGTATGCTCAGCAAAATCTATACATGTTATTATTAGTACTCATCAGAAGTGAACAATTACAGTCCATGCAATTACAAGTCAAAAAGTTTTTAATTAATCACGAATCAAATGGTCAAAAAGTTCATAAACAACCAAGAAACTAAGATAAAAATACAACATTAGAGAACTCTCACCACATGCTACTAGAGATGAAATTCTCGGCTCCTATTCAAATCCATCAAAATCCAATCCTGAAAAGAGAAAAATATATAATAGTTATATTGGAGTGACATTGGTTAAAAACTCATTTTTCCAAATAGAACGACAGTTATACATTACCTGTAAGCGGAGTGGCTTCGGATTGTTGCAATTCATTAGAAGATTCACTATCATTATTTATATTAGATCTACAAAAAATAAAAGTGACATCCAAGACAAAGTTATTACCGATTATTCATTTCAAATCAACCAATTCTACAAACATATTTCAAATTAAAAAAGGAAAAAAAGTTATTACCGATTATTCAGCAATGGACAATTCCGTTTATCGTGTGACTGTCCACGTAGTCCACATCCACGACAAAGTCTACTACCTCCTTTCTTAGTTGCCTTTTCTTTAGTTGACATCAACCTGTTTCCACAACCCTTTGCCCTTACCTGTTGTGGGTCGTTGATGACCCAATTCTCTGGAATACTTATACTACTCCTTCCAATAACACCACTGCTTACATTAAGCTCTTTAATTTTTTCATGAACTGACTGCATTGTCGTTCTGAATAATTCAGTTCCTTTTTCTGAGAGGGAGGCATTATTAACGACAATAGAACACAACTGTGATAGCTTTGAATATCTTGTCATTACTGACTTATTTGAAATATCATTAAGTTCAACACCATCTCTATCACATATTCTTTCAACTTTTGTGCTTCTAGTCCATCTATGCAATATATATTGATTTGGCAAATATAATACTTGCTTGAATCGAAGAAATACTAAAATATACCAGTATAGATTCCTTCAATTCAAAAAAACGACATCCATATGTTGCAAAATCTGAATTCTTATAAAAATTAATCTCTCGTACCTTCGAATTCCCTTCCTCTGCCCTCTCAACTGTATAAACACACTGCATTTCATCTTCCCATAAATGCTTTAAAAAATAAACATTACTTTCAAAAAGCTCATCCTGAAAAATT
>OX393550.1:81080138-81132638 GCA_947650365.1 Chamaelirium japonicum | reverse complement strand
AGAACGACCCTTCTCCTTCTTCAGAACTCCACGCGAGGAAGACGAAGTTGCAAGCGAGAAACGAGAGAGAGATTAGGGAGAGAATTAGAGAGATGAGAGAGGGAGGGGGGCCGGTTTTTCATCCCTATGGCTGGCCCCATATAGCCCTTTATATAGGGCCGGCCTACCCCCTTAGATAAGGATCCAAGGGGATAAAGACCTCCCGCAATTATCTCTCCATTTTCGCCCTATTTATCTCTTCTTCTATTTATCCATTTTCCCACTTTTTAGGGCTCGATTTGACCGTTTCAAACCCTTATCCCTATTCATATGGTCGACCCTATAGATGAGGGATTCTCATCCCTACAACATAGGGCCGACCCTAGCAAGGTCTCCCACTGCTAGGGTCGGCCAAGAGTGAGGTCCGGCAGAGTGAGGTTTTTACCAAAACGCCCTGACGCCTCATTTTGACCATTTCTAGAGTGCGATACCTAGCGGCCATTCACTTAAGTGATTTTTACTAGTTACCTTACTATTAACTGAGGCCACCGGAGGGTGCCTCTAGCAAAGTCAACTAGTCAACTCGCAGCACAACCCGGTGCATCGCACCTATGCAGCGAAGTTCACTTATGGCTAGGGATTACTACGTGCGCCTCTGTAATAGTCTCGGGCATAACCCTTAGTACTCGCATGTAGTTATGCATCTACCGTGCTCTAGTGCCAAGCACACACGAAGCGTATACTTCTTTCTTTTTCTTAGTGCTTAAGGTGTTCCGAGGAGATGGTTCAAGAACCGTACATAATGTTGATAAGGTGGAACCATCAGGGACCGGGGTTCATGGCTTCCAACTCAAGCTCAATCGACACACTACCCGAGTGTACCATCGATCCTCTGAGCTCGAGTTAGCCTGCGTAGCCACCCAGAGTGCGACGCAGGCTGGACTCTAATTCACCCAGACTTACTATGTTCTCCATCATACCCCTGCTCTCCGCTTAGTAATGGTAAACACGTTGTCCCTCCACTTGATGCCATGATTCACTTCGAGCGGTGGAGACTACCGTCAGAATCGAATGATCATATAACTTGGTTTCTTCCAGGTTGACCTATACATCGTACCTCTGATTACCCCATTGAGTAATCGAACCCGGTCAACAGTCAAACTGATGACCACCAGGCCTGGGTTTGGTACAGTGTAAGTCACACCAAAGAACGCACCTCCCTTCAAGGGTGTGGATGGCCTGTAGGAGTGACACGCTAATGCAACGCCAGTCGGGTAACCCATCACACCATGATTTTGGATCACTGCATACGGATCCTCACACATTAGTGTGCCAAAGCACCACGCAACTGGTTAGTCCATCAGATATGGTTCCTCTCGATTTAGGACCATCTTACCCTAAGCAGAAACACGGCTTAGTGTACTAGTGTCTGCTCACTGATCTGTACACCGTGTTAGTTCCGTTCAGCCACAGACACTGTGCCTGGTGATGACCATGGTGAAGACATCCCATAAACTGTAATCACCAACAGCTTATCATGATGAGGCGACCAACCTGATCATAGCTGCGAACTGATTTAGATTATATGGGACCAATCTACTCAGTCTTCATCTCAGTGGACTACTATATAACCATGGCTCTCTGTTCCCTAAAGAACACGTAACTATGTTACGCACCTATATGCATCTCATATAATAATAACTATCAATCTTTATTAGATCAAAACATAAAGTTTTACAAGCTTAGAACACATCAATCCTAACAATCTCCCACTTAGTCTAGCGAAGCAAAATGGTTTTGACTCCCATCGCGTCCACATGTCGCTCGAATGTATTAATAGGTATTGCCTTGGTGAAAGGATCAGCACCATTATCTGTAGATGCAATCTGCGTCACCGCTACTCGCCCTTGCTTTTGAAATTGTCATATCAAGTGGAATTTGCGCTCGATGTGCTTCCCCTTTTGGTGATGTCTTGGCTCCTTTGCTTGTGCTACCGCCCCACTATTGTCGCTGTAAAGCACAATAGGTAACTGGGCCTCTGGTACGCACCCCAAATCCATAAGGAATTTCTTGAGCCATACCGCCTCTTTGACTGCCTCGCACGCTGCAACGTACTCAGCCTCTGTGATAGAGTCTGCGATGCATTTCTGCTTCACACTCTGCCAACTAACCGCTGCTCCTCTTAACATAAACACAAAACCTGATGTCGATTTTCTGGATTCCAAATCTGATATAAAGTCAGAATCTGTGTATCCAATCGGCGTCAATTCTTGTGTAGTGTAAACCAACTCATAGTCCCTTGTTCTACGAAGGTACTTGAGTATACACTTCACTGCTGTCCAGTGTTCTGGACCCGGATTCGACTGAAACCGACCCATCATGCCTACTGCAAAACAGATATCTGGCCTTGTACAATGCATAGCATACATTAGACTACCTAATGCCGAAGCATAAGGTATCTTTTGCATTTCTGCTCTCTTTTCAGGTGTCTTAGGACATTGATCCTTAAACAGTTTTACGCCATATTTAAATGGCATAAAACCCTTCTTGGAGTTTTACATATTAAACCTAGCCATAACCTTATCTATATACGCGGCCTGTGACAGCGAGAGAATCCTGTTCTGGCGATCACATGTTACCTTGATCCCCAAAACATAACTCACTTCACCTAGGTCTTTCATATCGAACTGTGTTGACAACCAGACCTTTACCGTTGACAATGTTCCAACATCATTTCCAATGAGTAGAATATCGTCTACGTAAAGTATCAAATATACCACTTTAGTCTTATCACTCCTCTTGTATACACATGGTCCATCCTCGTTTTGAGTAAATCCATATGATTGGATTGTCTGATCAAAACGGATGTTCCAATTTCTAGATGCTTGCTTTAGTCCATAAATGGACTTTTTCAACTTGCAAACTAGATGTTCCTAACCCTCTGACTCAAAACCTGGTGGCTGCATCATACAAATGTCTTCTTCCAAATTTCCATTGAGGAATACTGTCTTGACATCCATTTGCCAGATCTCCCAGTTATAATGGGCTGCAATGGATAGGAGGATCCGAATAGACTTTATCATAGCTACCGGCGAGAAGGTTTCATCAAAGTCAATTCCTTCTCTCTGGGTATAACCCTTGGCAACTAATCTAGCTTTATAAGTCTCAATTATACCATCGGATCCTCTCTTTCTCTTATACACCCACTTACACCCAATAGGTTTAATATTGGATGATGGTGTAACAAGAGTCCAGACTGCGTTATGGGACATTGATGCAATTTCTGCCTCCATAGCTTTTTGCCAGTCAGAGCTGTCAGAAGCTCCCACTGCCTCATCGTAGCTTTGTGGGTCATCCTCCTGACCTTCTGGATCAACCAATAAGGTTTCTCCATAGTATCTGTTAGGAGCTCTGATGCTTCTCCCACTGCGACGAGGTGGTGGCTGTGTTACATGATGAATTGGTTCTACAGTTTCTGGTATATTAATGTCTGTGATGTCAGCTCCCACTATGCTTTTGGATGCGCTATCTGTACTAGTACCTAGCAGCTCATCCAGAACTACCTTACTAGTAGGTTTGTGGTCCATAATATAATCATGTTCTAGAAAAATGGCATTCGTTGAAACGATTACCTTCTTTTCCTCAAGATCATAAAATAGTCCACCTTTAGTCTCTTTGGGATACCCTACAAACAGACATGCTTTGGACTTTAGCTCCATCTTTTCCCTCTTGTCTATCCGTACATATGCATGACATCCCCATATTCTGAAATGCTGTAGTGTTGGCTTTTGCTTTGACCACAATTCTCTAGGGGTCTGAGGCACTGATTTAGACGGAACGTGGTTCAGAACATATGCTGCTGTCTGAAGGGCATATCCCCAAAAGATCGTTGGTAAACAGGCATAACTCATCATGCTTCGAACCATGTCCAACAAGGTTCGATTCCTTCTCTCAGAGACTCCATTCTGTTGTGGGGTACCTGGAGCAGTTAACTGGGATGTTATCCCATGCTCCACCAAATACCCAAGGAACTCGTCAGATAGGTATTCACCTCCTCGATCAGATCGATGGGTTTTTATACATTTACCTGTCCGCTTTTCTACTTCAGCCCTGAACTCTTTGAACATGTCAAAGGATTCCGACTTCCGATGCATAAGGTAAATGTAACCATATCTTGAGTAATCATCAGTAAAAGTGATGAAGTACTCATGGCCTCCTATCGCCTTGACGCTCATGGGTCCACATACATCTGAATGGATTAACTCCAATACTTCAGTAGCTCTCACTCCTTTGCCTTTGAAGGCCCTCTTGGTCATCTTGCCTTCCAGGCAGGATTCACAGGTGGGAGGGATACTCTTACTCATGGCCTCTTAGTTATATAATTACCTATGATCCAGGTCGTCCATTAGATCCCGACGTACGATTCGGATTAGATGGGGAGTTAAACCAATGGTGTCCGCATTAAATGCGGGCTTTTAATAAGGGCTTTTAATACGGGCATTTAATGCTGACACCCTTGCTTTAACTCCCCATCTAATCCAAATCGTACGTCGGGATCTAATGGACGACCCGGATCATAGGTAAACTATATAAGTAAGAGGCCATGAGTAAGAGTATCCCTCCTCTATATATATATATACTAGTAATGCCCGTGCCTGTCGGCACGCAAAAGATTTCGAGGGCGGGGACAATATTTTGAGGAAGTGACAATATTTCAAAGGTGGCAACAAAAATATTCCGAGAGCGAAAACAGTATTTCGAAGGAGATAACAATATTTAGATGATGATAACAATATTTTATAAGGGTTTCATCTATGGGCTTCCTAATTTGTGGTCTTTTCGAGTAGCAGTTCGGGTGTTCTCGTGGAATCTCACTATCAGTCTCTATAGTGCTCATCAAGCTCAAGATCATTATTGTATTGAGAAATGCTATTCAGCCTGAAGGTTTTTCCGATTTTGCCAGCCCAAATGACGTGGCAGCGTTCAACTGGTGGCTGAAACTCAATAGTGACATTTAAATCTTACTCCACCAGTTGAACGCTGCCACGTCAATCGGGGTGAGCAGAATCGGGAAAACCTTCGGGCTGAAATGTGGATTTCTTGGATCACTGAATGTATTCAATCCATCTTCACATGCATTGTTAGCTTGCTCGAATAATATATTGATCTACCTGCTCATAGATATTAGATACTTCCACTTTTTATTCTAACAACAATACATATATGCATTGGTGGCTCCAAACATATATACCGAGGTGACATATGATCTCTCATCACTCTCCGAGCTTCTTCCAAATTTGGATGCTCCTCAGATTCCATTGAAAGCAACTGACTTGAAGCTAAACAACAATTTGTGGCAGAAGCTAGCTAGTGTGAGCATTTTCCTCATGCTCATATGCATTTTGCTCCCCTTTTACCTCTGCACCTCAGTACTTGATTTTTTTCCTTCATTTTTCATTGAGCAATTTGATGAATGGATGAAGATTTCTGAATATATATATATATATATATATATATATATATATATATATATATATATATATATATATATATATATATATATATATATATATATATATATATATATATATAATATATATATATATATATATATATATATATATATATATAACATTGGAGTAAGTGACTGTACCTATATGATATTGGAGAACTATATATACATAGATCCAAATAGCCCCTTACTAACCAAAAAATCAAAAAGCCTAGAGAGTTAACTATATATAGGTAGATCAGGCCCCATACTCGCCAAAAAATTAGGACTGTTTTGCTCATCTGTTAAATAGGGAATCTTTTATTGACTCTCCGAGGGACCTGGTGAGCTTCAGTTGTTTACCACCTCCACATCTCTTGTCGATTTGACACCTAGATCAGGCCCAAACCCAGAATCAAATCATAATACAAAACAAAACTGCATTGATTTTTTTTTTCAAATATTGAAGAAAAATTCACAAATTTCTCTGGTAATCCAAGTACATGGACCTGCTATAAGGCCAAGGACAGAAGTTTTTCTTAGTAATTTAATGCCCTTGCCCCCATGTGGCTCCGCCCGTACTGGGTATCTCCCCACCAAACTCTCTCTCTCTCTCTCTCTCTCTCTCTCTCTCTCTGTGTCTGTCTCTCTCTCACGACCACCTTTAGCTAGCCCTGGTCACATACACACCAGCCATGGCCGAGCACCTGCACATAGGCCACCCTCTCTCTCTTTTGCACCCGGCCACCTTCCCCCCCCCCCCCCCCCCCTCTCTCTCTATAACGGAATGGTGGGTTTTAAAGGAGGGAGGGTTGGATTTTAGACTTTTTTTTTTACACTAAACCCTCATTTGGTAATTTTTATCTGATCAAAACTGAATTGATAGGGCCAAAATATAGTTTTTAATTTATAGGGGGGTTAAGTGTTTTTGAGCTAAACTTCAGGGGGCAAACTATAGAGGTTTTGATAGACAAAACTATAGGGGGGCAAATTATAGATGAATGTAACTAAAGGGGGGTTAAGTATTTTTGAGCTGAACTTCACGAACTTAACAGTCCCAATCACAGTCATCTCTCTCTCTCTCTCTCTCTCTCTCTCTCGCTCGCTCTTTCTCTCTTCACCTGTTTTTCTCACAGGCCCAATCACAGCCATCTCTCTCTCACTCTCTATATATCTCTCTTCCCCCGTTTCTCTCATGGTGGGCAGTGGCTTCGATGGGCGAATGGTGAGCAGCGGCCCCGATCTATTGGACGGTGAGCATCGGCGTCGACGGACGGTGAGCAGCGACTTCAAACAACGGACGGACAGACGATGGGCAGCGGCTTTGACGGACGGATAGACGACTATAGCTCCGATCCCCGATCCGACCCCAGTCCTCCCGCCGTAACAACTCCACTTTTAGTTCATAAAAGGTCCCTACATTTCTCAAAATAAAATAAAAGATCCCTACATGTTTCAAGTGCATGTAGTGGTGGAGAATTTTCACCTACTGTGCATCTTTTCACCCCGATCAGCCAGAGCAGGGGAGAGAGAGAGAGCGAGAGAGAGAGAGAGAGAGAGAGAGAGAGAGAGAGAGAGAGAGAGAGAGAGGCCCGATCCGTCGGAGCCCAGGCCAGATCTGATCAGTCGGAGCATGGGAGCAAAGCCCAGACCCGATCCGACAGAGCGCAGGCCAGATTTACCAGTCGCACGGCCAGATTCGCCGCCGATTCGTTGGAGTGCGCGCGCGCACGAGAGAGAGAGGCTTGGCCGGTGGTTGTCGGCGGTCGGCGCCGGTCGCGCAGGCCAAATGGCCTTGAGCTTGCTAATGGGGTTCTCATCGCCGGTGAGAGCGGACCCGGAGCCGGTCTGGTGGTGGTGGCTCCGCCCGCCGAAGGCGGTGGTGCTGTTGCCGGGCTTGTAGATGGCCCTTGAGCTAGCAAACGATCTTGTAGTTGCCGGCGGCGACGGTCGGGTTCCCTTGGCCTGGATCGCTCCCCTCTCTGATGTTCTTGTAGTAAGCATTGGTGGAGCTCGGAGAGCTAGGGGGGCCATCGGGTAGGAGTCTCTAGGAGAGAGAAGAGAGAGAGGGACAATTAGGAGAGAGAGAGAGAGAGGGAGAGAAGTTCGGAGAGGGACAATTAGGAGAGAGAGAGAGAGAGAGAGAGAGAGGGAGAGAAGTTCGGAGAGGGAGGGCGATCGGGTAGGAGAGAGAAGAGAGAGAAAGGGACGGTTAGGAGAAAGAAGAGAGAGAGAGAGAGAGGGAGTCCATGGATGAGAGAGAGTTCTCCCACCAACCCGCTGCATCGGCAGCCAGCCGCTCCCCGGCCCGTCCCGCCTCCACTGTCGTGCTGCACCCAACAACCACCCAACCTCCTTTCCTCCCTGTAGCCCAACGAAGCCTCGACCCCGCCACCCTCTCTCCTTCCCCTCGCTGCAATGGCAACCACCCCACCTCCTTGCCTCCTCCGCTGCACCCGTGCCGTGACAACCCAAATGAAGAGAAAGAGAGAGAGAGAGATTGTGGGAGGGAGAGAGACAGAGATGAGAGAGAGAGACGGAGAGAGAGATCGGAGATGAGAGAGAGAACCCGACGGTTGTGATCTCTCTGTTTTTTGCAACGGGAAAGCAATTATGGCGGAGGGGGACCACGTACAGATGGCAGCCATAGAAAATTAACCCTTGGAAAGAAAATGTGTGAACAATCATATCAATACCGAGTGTATCCTTATTTTTTTTACACGAAAGCCCTCTAAATGATTATTAATTTTTTTTTTACAATCAGGTCCTTCACTAATTTATTACTTCCTACATTTAATTTCCTCCCCATATTTTAACTCGATTCAATCTCAACCATTCCCCCTACCCAGATGAATCACACTCACCCTTACAACAACTTATCTTGCCCCATCATTCTATCCCCCTCTCAAAGACAGATCATGACCGTTGTTTGTACCCCCCATAAAACTGTAGCTTATTATTATTATTATATATATATATATATATATATATATATATATATATATATATATATATATATATATATATATATATATATATATATATATATATATATATATATATATATATATATATATATATATATATATATATATATATATATATATATATATATATATATATATATATAGGGTCAGGATCGGATGACCCAGCAAATTTTGACCCATTAATAACCCAGCACCCATTGATGCACTTAGAGGTTATAGAATGGGCTGATTTTTTGTAGACATGTCGTCTATGGTATGTTGATCATCCTCACAAAAAATCAGCCCATTCTAAAACCTCTAGGTGCATCAAATGAGATCTTCAAATCAATAGTTTTTGACTATCAATTTTAACCGTTGATTTGAAGATCTCATTTGATGCACCTAGAGGTTTTAGAATGGGCTGATTTTTTGTGAGGATGATCAACATATCATAGACAACATGTCTACAAAAAATCAGCCCATTCTAAAACCTCTAGGTGCCTCAAAAGGTGCTGGGTTATTTGCTGGGTCATCCGAACCTGACCCATAATATATATATATATATATATATATATATATATATATATATATATATATATATATATATATATATATATATATATATATATATATATATATATATATATATATATATATATATATATATATATATATATATATATATATATATATATATATATATATATATATATATATATATATATATATATATATATATATATATATATATATATTATGGGTCAGGTTAAATGGACACTGTTTTTGCACTTAAATTTTTACACTGATTTTCAAATCAATTAGATAGAGGTTTCAGAATTTCTTGATTTTTTGTGAGCATAATCATCTTGACTTAGATATCACGTCCACAAAAAATCAGCACATTCTAAAGCCTCCAAGTACATCAAAATTAAAAGGATTTATCAACCGTCCATTTTAATCGTTAATTTGAAGATCACATTTAATAAGTCTAGAGGCTTTAGAATGTGCTGATTTTTTGTAGATATGTTATCTAGGACAAGATGATTATGCTCACAAAAGATCAAGAAATTCTGAAACCTCTATCTAATGGTTTGAAAATTGGTGTAAAAAACTGAGTGCAAAAACAGTGTCCATTGAACCTGACCCTATATATATATATATATATATATATATATATATATATATATATATATATATATATATATATATATATATATATATATATATATATATATATATATATATATATATATATATATATATATATATATATATATATATATATATATATATATATATATATATATATATATATATATATATATATATATATATATATATATATAGGGTCAGGATCGGATAACCCAGCAAATTTTGACCCATTAATAACCCAGCACCCTTTGATATACTTAGAGGTTATAGAATGGGCTGATTTTTTGTAGACATGTCGTATATGGTACGTTGATCATCCTCACAAAAAATCAGCCCATTCTAAAACCTCTAGGTGCATCAAATGCGCTATTCAAATCAACAGTTTTTTACTGTCAATTTTAACCGTTGATTTGAAGATATCATTTGATGCACCTAGAGGTTTTAGAATGGACTGATTTTTTGTGAGGATGATCAACATATCATAGACAACATGTCTATAAAAAATCAGCCCATTCTAAAACCTCTAGGTGCCTCAAAGGGTGCTGGGTTATTTGCTGGGTCATCCGATCCTAACCCATATATATATATATATATATATATATATATATATATATATATATATATATATATATATATATATATATATATATATATATATATATATATATATATATATATATATATATATATATATATATATATATATATATATATATATATATATATATATATATATATATATATATATATATATATATATATATATAAAGGGTAGCCTACTCCATGGAGTATGCTACTTACCTACTCCATGGCCTAAATAGACGCCACATGGCACTTTTTAATTGGGAGTTTTGTGAATGTATGGTCAATCCATTATGGATAGATCAGGATTATGAAAAAAAATTTGAAGAAAAAATTCTAAATCAACTCGATCAAGTTGCAGCTAATTTAACGGTAAACTGTGCATCATAAAAATAACTTTTTTTTTTTGCATGTTAAAAATGCCACTTGACATTATTTTTTCTCAATTTTTTTTTATAATTGTTGAGAGGGGTGAACTTAAGTTGACAAAGTCTTAACTCTGATTAAAAAGTGCCACGTGGCATTCATTTAACCCATGGAGTAGGTAAGTTGCCTACTCCATGGAGTAGGCTACCTTGTCTATATAAATAAATAAATAAATAAATAAATATATATATATATATATATATATATATATATATATATATATATATATATATATATATATATATATATATATATATATATATATATATATATATATATATATATATATATATATATATATATATAGGTGTGTTACGTTGCGCTGTGCGCTGCCCGCCTCTGTAAATGCGCTGCGAAATTTGGGCCGTCCGATCGCGCGAATCGGCTGTAAAATCGCGCGAAATCCCGCAAGCCGTCTGATCCCTCGTCTGATGCTGTGCATCACACCCCCGCCCGGCCGTCTGATTACCCGGGTCGAGACCGGACCGTCAGATCTCGTGAACAGCACCCCCACCGTGCATATAAATGCTCGATTCGATTCCCATCCGTTGGATCGATGGGAATCGAACGGGCGAAAATGATTTTCGCTGTTACTGTAGCCGCTACAGTAACAGCGAAAATCATTTTCGCCCGTTCAATTCCCATCGATCCAACGGATGGGAATCGAACCGAGCGATAAACTACCGGGCGGGAGTGCGGTTCACGGGATCTGACGGTCCGATCTCAACCCGGGGGATCAGACGGCCGGGCGGGGGTGCGATGCACAGCATCAGACGGGGGATCAGACGGCTTGCAGGATTTCGCGCGATTTTACTGCCGATCCGCGCGATCGGACGGCCCAAATTTTGCAGCACATTTACAAAGGAGGGCAGCGCACAGCTCAACGTAACACACCTCTCTCTCTCTCTCTCTCTCTATATATATATATATATATATATATATATATATATATATATATATATATATATATATATATATATATATATATATATATATATATATATATATATATATATATATATATATATATATATATATAATGCGGCATGCGATACGTGTGGCACTACGTCGCAGCCGTCTGATGCACACACTGCGTGTATCGCATGCACGCAGCGGTGTATCAAACGGCTGCGGTGCGATGCCGCACTTACCGCGCGCATACCGCATTATAGCATTTCTCTCTCTCTCTCTCTCTCTCTCTCTATATATATATATATATATATATATATATATGTATATATATATATATATATATATATATATATATATATATATATATATATATATATATATATATATATATATATATATATATATATATATATATATATATATATATATATATATATATATATATATATATATATATATATATATATATATATATATATATGTGTGTATGTGTGTGTGTGTGTGTGTGTGTGTGTGTGTGTGTGTGTGTGTGTGTGTCGTGAATGGCATGTTGGCAAACGTTTTCATGCAGATCTCTATGACAAAGTCATGGGGTAAGTTGGAAAACAGGTAAATGACCTGGTTGACCTGGTGCTCACAAATTGATTATACCTGAAGCAGAAGATCTTCAATGTTCGGATGACTAAAGGTGCAGGTTGTTAAACAAAGTTGTGGGGATGATCATCGTGCTGTCCCGAGGAGTCCACCCAACAGTCCATCAATTCGAGCGTTGGTTTTTTGACTTAAGCTTTAACGTAGAAAGGAGGGTGAGTAGAGTAGAGTAGACAAAGGAGTGGTATCAAAGTTCGACCGAAACCTGCGTCTCCGTGCTATAAGATGCAACCTTAATTCAGTATCATGTGAAATGTAGTGACCTCGATAGGCCGAATATCACTTGTCTGCCTTAGAAGGAGAAAAGAATATCAGAGCTCTGGAGTTTGAAAGTTTGATCCGAAAATCAAAAGCTCGATTTGGAATATTCATTTAGTCTGCTATTGATAGAGGTTTGGGAAATATCCGGGGTCCGGGGCGGTTTCTGCAGTCGCTTTGACAGACTCCAAGCGGGATTGGTGGGTCCCATAATCATCTTCATGGACCCCCAGGTAGGGCTAGCGGGTCCCACTGTCATCCCTGTGGACTCTCAGGCAAGACTGGTGGGTCCCGTTGTCGTCTTTGTTGGTCACTAGGCAGGGCTAGTGGGTCCCACTATTGTCTCTGTGGACCCCCAGGCAGGGCTGGTGGGTCTCATGGTTGGGCGTTAGCCAAATTTTGCACCCACAAAAGTTATCTCACTGGTAGTGTTCTTAGGGACAAACCAATCCTGACCCTATAGGTGACAAACCGATTCTTAAATAAAGCTATCTCACTGCAGTTCGATTGATATTCATAGGGAAGCTATAGGTTGGAAATTTATAATTGTCTTTGGTAAGGATGCTGCATGTTTCAATAGTGGGAGAGTTTTGGAATTGAGGCTTTGGAAATACCCTAATGACTACATGGAGTACGTATAAATGTGATAGTTAATAATTATGCATTCAAACTATTTGTCATTAAGCTTTCCTATTATTCCTTGGATTTTTTTATTTCTAACAAATTTTTGCAGTTGTTCTCCAACCTAGAAAGTTTGGTAACTGAGAGTTCAGCCTCTAATGGTGTTCATGGAGTCGATGTTTTTTATAACATCTTTCATTGTGCTATGTAGATTGAGCCAATTTTTTGAAGTTGCTCGGATAAGCTTGACATCGCAACTTTTCGAAGAAGTGTAAAATCTGAAGTGAGTGTGAGAGAAATATTAACATCAAATGACTATTAAATGCCATTGAAAGAGTATTTATTATTTTTATTGTAGGTTTTTAATAGGATTTAAAAATGAACTATATTTACACACTAAAGAATGATTCTGGCTCTTCAAAAGACTTCCACGTGTCACAACACGGGAGAGATGTTTCCATTTTAGTATTATACTAGTAGGAAACCTGGGCAATGCCTGGCTGAGTTGATGAACGTCATTTGGCACAGACGACATCGCAACTGTTTGAAGAAATATGAAATATGAAGTGAGTGTGATTCACTTGTTAGAGAGAGAGATATCAACATCAAATAACCATAAAATATCATTGAATGAGTGTTTATCATCTTTATGGTAGATTTTTAAATGGATTTTAAAAGTGAGCCGTGTTCACACATGATAGATGGATTATGGCTCTTTAAAAGACATCCACGTGTCATAACATAGGAGAGAGGCTTTCATTTTAATTAGTTTTATACTAGTAAGAAACCCGGGCAATGCCCAAATGTGTTTGATGCACGCCATTTGGCAAAGACGACATCACAACTGTTCGAAGAAGTGTTAAATCTGAAGTGAGTGTGATTCACTTGTTAAAAAGAGAGAGATTAACAACAAATGATCATTAAATGCCATTGAATGAAAATTTATCATCTTTATGGTAGGTTTTTAAATGGATTTAAAAGAGAGCCGCGTTCACACACGAAAGAAGAATTCTAACTCTTTAAAAGACGTCCACGTGTCGCAACACAGGAGAGAGGCTTCCATTTTTGTATATAGTATAGATTACTAGTAAGAAACCCGAGCAATGCTTCAATGTGCTTGATGCATGTCATTTGGCAAAGACAACATCCCAACTTAATGTAGGGTTATATCGCTTTGAGGCTCTTACTAGACGAGCATAGGCTGATTCCGCCTTCGATCTTATCGTTGACCTGACCTCAACCATTGTCTCGTGCCGTGAGGAGATCAACATTCGTTTTAGTTTTGTAAAGCTTTAATGATTCAATCGAAAAAGGGTCCCTGGGCTAGATCTTCAAATGTCAGAATTGAAGGCCAAGTTCACCTACATGCCTCGATCCTCACCTGGTTTTTCAACCTCCCCATCAACTTGCTAGCATGTTGTTTGCATATTTTCTTTAAGGAACATAGATCGATTCTCTTTGCTCTTCTGCTCCCTCTTTATTCTCATTGATCCTTTCAAATAGATTTACATAATTAATATTCAGAAAGATTTTATTGAAAATAAAAAACTTGCTAAAGGTCTGCATTGGAGATCTTCTGGAGCACTGCTATTTTGACCATACTGCGGTGGTGTGTAGGCACCCACTACAGCAGTATGGTCAAATAGCATTATTTTCCGGTGCGCAATTATCTGGAGCAAACCAGAGCCTCCTATCCGCCATGTCGTATCCGAACCGGACGTGGTACTGCTGGTACATCCCAAGAGCCGTGTAGTGATCGCTCGAGTGCATCGCCCAACAGAAGAAGCCCTCTTCATGCATGATCAGGAACAGCTTCTCGCTCCCGATGCGATAGTCGGCCCCCTCGAAGTGAAAGGTCATGTGGGGCAGCACATTCTCGTAGTTTTCGGGGGTCTCGTAGCAGGGCTCAATGTCAACCCCTCTGGCTTTCCCGTAGACCGGATTAAGGTGCTCGAACATCTCCGCCAATGCATTCCTCACCTCATCATAGGCTGGCCGGATCAAATGAGTGAGGCCCATTCCAGTGTCGAGGAAACAACCGCCGCGGCGCCCACTGAGTGCAAACGTTTCCGGCGGGAGGGGGACGCGGACGTCGTTGATGCTGACACCGTTCAAGCGGACGTAGTAGTGGGCGCTGCCGGGGTATGTAATGATCGGCGTTGATCTGGCCGTCCTTGGCGGACGAAAGCTACGCCCGAACCGTAGGAAACCGGCATTCCCCCCCTGGCCTAGTGGGACGAGGCAGTAGGAGAAGTGGTCGTCGATCTGTTGGTGCAGCTGCTTCGGGAGCGATTCCGACTTGCTGCCCATTCCCATCATCCCATCCGTCTTACCGCCGGTGTGGAGCATGGTGCCGGAATGCGCGCAGCCGAAGACTAACCTATTGTAGGCGGCAGGGTGGCCTCGACGATCCGACTGGAAGGTGAAGGTGTCTTGCGAGAGGATGCCTTTCGCGGTGGATCCGTCTTGGTAACCGATCTTGAAGGTGCATTTGCCATGCCCGTCCGGTTGGTATGGCCGGGCGCAGATGCGGTGACGGTCCGGGAGTGGTCGGTAGGTAGGTGAGTGGCTGGGATCAAATATTTGGCTGGGCTGGTTAAAGCATGGGTCGCATGGCTGGCACTGGGTCCAGATGAGGCTGCTGCCGGTGTCAAATTCTAAGTGGTACTGCCTCATGCCCTGCCCGGTGCCGATCCTTAGAGGCACAAGGTAGAGGGACTCGTCCATTGCAATTACTGGGCGTAGTAGTGCCGTAAGGTTGGACTCCAGCCGTTGGGAACGAGATCTGGAAAATTCGACGAGCCTCTGTAGAAGCTGGAGCTGCGTGAGGTTTCCATTGTAGAACGGGGATCGCTCGGAGTATCGGTGGATGAGTTCGACGGTGAAACCCCTATCGGTCGGTGTGGTGGTGGAGGCATGGGGTAGGAGGAGGAGCAGGGCGGCTACGAAAACTCAAAGGCAGGGGAGAAGGTGGTTGGAATGGTGGATTGGGCTGTGATGGATGCTGGCCTGGGCCATGTTGTGGTGCCAATGAGAGTGGGATGGGAGGTTGATGAAGAGTTAAGTACACCATTATATGCATGGAAAAAAAAAAATCCAGATTTAGAAACATAATCTTGAGTGGATTTCTCATATTATCCACATTGGGTGTCAACATTGCATCCACACTTCCTCGGACTTGTAGAGTGAGATTTAGTGATGTCATGCTATTTAAAATTGTATCTATATTGGATTTAGTGTGCAACCATCAAGATGAAAAAACTATTTAGTCTTTTTGAGAAAACCCTCTCGGATAATGAGGGGGGTTTCAGCCTAGACCCCTTCCAGTTTATTAGAATTAAAGGGGGAAGTCTAGCTGGGGTTGGGAATAAGAGGCTAATTGACCCATGGGCTGACCTAGTTACAAATATCCAAAAGGAAAACCTTCGGCCCCAACGAAAGTACGGTTTACTAGCCCAGAGATGAATGAAGGATTTGGAAAGAGAGACCACAGACTCCGCGGAGCCGTTCCTCTCCTGGAATGTCCTCCTGTTGCATTCTAGACAAATTTTTAAGGAAACCTCAATGGCGAGGACATCCCAGCCTTTCCGATCCAGGCAACGGAACTTCCTCCGTCTCCAAGTTCCCCACATGGTCTCCACGGATGACGGCGAGGAGCTGAGATTCAATTTTCCCGAGAAGTGCAGCCAAATCCGCTTGGAGAAGGCACAGCACAGAAGCAGATGTACGGATCCTATCCCTAAAGACGAGGAGCATGAAGATCCTCATCTTGGCCAAGAGGGCACTTAGCGCGCTAGATTGCTCTCACCGGCGGGCACTTAACCTTGCCGAAGTTTAGGAAACTGTAAAGACTCCGTACCGAGAACTCCCCCGAATAAGCCCACCTATAGCCCGTCGAGTCCGGTTCCCCCGTGAGGGAGACATTACTCAGTACGTCCAGAAGTTCGCCAAATTTCCGAAGGTGCTCCATGGGGAAAAGGATCCTTGAACCTCAGCCACTAGGATGTGCAACCCCCCCGGACCGAAGCCTGCGTTCAGACTGTAGCCATCTTACAAGGGGCCAACTCGTATAGGTTGTGTTCCTGGTGCTTGTTTGTTCTTCAATTTGAACTTGTACTTTTGTTTCTCTATAATAGTGAATCCATTGGTCATTGTTGTCTGAATCTTATGTGTGTCATTTGCTTGTGCTTGGATCAATCTTCTTTTTATTAGTGATCGTCTATTGATGGCGGTTTTTCATACCTCGAGGTCTTTCCACTAAGCGATTCTCGTATCGGGATCCACAACAATTGGTATTTGAGCGAGCCAGTTGTGCGACAACTAGTATTAGAGCTATCTTGTTGACAATTCATGAGGTGGCAAATCAAAGGCGAAGAAATCGAAGATGACGACTCATGTGCTGAACATGAGATTTGAGATTGAGAAGTTCGATGACCGGATCAATTTTGGCTTGTGGCAAATCCAAGTCAGAGATGCATTAATACAAGCCGATCAACACAAATATTTGGAAGGCGTCAATCCAGACAAATTGTCGGATGACGAGTAAGAAGAGTTTGATTTGAAGGCGGCGAGCGCGATTACAATGTGTCTCGTGAATGGCATGTTGGCAAACATCAATTCATGGAGATCTCTACGATAAAGCTATGGGTTAAGTTGGAAAACATGTAAATGACCTAGTTGACCTGGTGCTCACAAACCAATTATACTTGAAGCAGAAGATCTTAAATGTTTGGATGACAAAAGGTGCAGGTTGTTAAACAAAGCTGTAGGGGATGATCCTCGTGTCGTCCCGAGGACTTCACCCAACAGCCAATCAATTCAAGCGTTAGTTCTTTGACTTGAGCTTGAAAGTAGAAAGGAGGGTGAGTAAAGAAGAGTAGATAAGGGAGTGGTATCAAAGTTCAGCCGAAGCTTACGTCTCCGTGCTATAAGGTGCAACCTTAATTCACTAACATTTGAAATGTAATGACCTCGATAGGCCGAGTATCACTTGTCTGTCTTAGAAGGAGAAAGGAATATCAGAGCTCTGGAATTCGAAAGTTTGATCCGAAAATCAAAAGCTCGACTTGGAATATTCATCTGGTCTACTATTGATAGAGGTTTGGGAAATATCCGGGGTCTGGGGCGGTTTCTACAATTGCTTTGATAGGCTCCAGGTGGGGTTGGCGGGTCCCATACTTGTCTTCATGGACCCCCAGGCAGGGCTAGCGGGTCTCACTATCGTCTCTGTGGACACCTAGGCAGGGCTGGTGGGTCCCGTCGTCGTCTTTGTTGGCCACCAGGCAGGGCTAGTGGGTCTCACTGTCGTCTTTGTGGACCCCCAAGCAAGGCTGGTGGGTCCCATTGTAGGGCGTTAGCCAAATTTTGCACCCACAAAAGTTATCTAACTGGTAATGTTCTTAGGGACAAACCGATTCTTAAACAAAGCTATCTCACTGCAGTTCGAGTGATATTCTTAGGGAAACTATAGGTTGGAAATTTGTAATTATCTTTGGTAAGGATGCTGCATGTTTCAATAGTGGGAGAGTTTTGGAATTGAGGCTTTGGAAATACCCTAATGACTATATGGAGTATGTATAAATGTGATAGTTAATCATTATGCATTCAAACTATTAGTCATTAAGCTTTCCTATTATTCCTTTGATTTTTTTTATTTCTAACAAATTTTTGCAATTGTTCTCCAACCTAGAAAGTTTGGTAACTGAGAGTTCACTCTCTAATGGTGTTCATGGAGTCGATGTTTTTTTATAACATCTTTAATTGTGCTATGTAGATTGAGCCAATTTTTTGAAGGTGTTCAAATTTAGTTTGGTACTAGTAAGAAACCCGGGCAATCCCCGAATGAGCTTGACATCGTAACTTTTCGAAGAAGTGTGAAATCTGAAGTGAGTGAGAGAGAGAGAGAGAGAGATATTAACATCAAATGACTATTAAATGCAATTGAAAGAGTATTTATCATGTTTATGGTAGGTTTTTAATAGGATTTAAAAGTAAACCGTATTTACACACTGAGGAATGATTCTGGCTCTTCAAAAGACGTCCACATGTCACAACACGGGAGAGATGTTTCCATTTTAGTATTATACTAGTAGGAAACTCGAGGAATGCCCGGCTGAGCAGATGCATGCCATTTGGCACAATTGACATCGCAATTGTTCGAAGAAGTATGAAATCTGAAGTGAGTGTGATTCACTTGTTAGAGAGAGATATATTAACATCAAATGACCATTATATGTCATTGTGGGCACCGAAATTAGCCCACGGATCTAACCCGACCCATATACGAACGCGACCCGCACACAATGGCCCACATGCGAAACTTGGTCCACACACAATGGCCCGCATGCGAATCTGACCCGCACACAATGACCCACATGCGAAACTCGGCCCGCATGCAAACTTAGCCCACACACAACGGCCCACATGCGAACACGGCCCGCACACAACGGCCCACATACAAACTTGTCCCGCACACAATGGCCCGCAAGTGAACACGGCCCGCATGCAAACTTGGCCCGCACACAACGACCCACATGCGAACACGGCCTGTACACAACGGCCCGCATGCAAACCTGACCCGCACACAACGGCCCACATGCGAACCCAGCCCACATACGAAACAAACCTGACTCAACGCAAACAGGCTCCACCGGACCCGCAACTCAAACATAAAAAGGGGCCCATCAGCCCCCTTCTTGGAAATCGTGCCCCCTCCCCATAGGGAGGTGTGACCGACCATAAAGGGAAGAAAACAAAAAGAAAAGAAAAGAGAAAAAAAGAGAAAAAATCCAAACCACCTCAATGCGGGGGGAGGTGATGTGGACATTTACACGACCGTAGATCCGCGACGATTCCTTAATCTGACGGATAAGATGACGTCGTGTCACCATGTAATCGGAAGATGCAAAGATGACGACTTATCTGCAAAGATAAGCCACAACAAGCCTATAACCATCTTCATGAGATAAGGAAAGGGATAAAGTTGTTCTCCCCAAATAAGGAAACAATATTTTGATGGTTATGGAGGGAGATATTGGATAAAAACTAAAAGATTGCAGTCATATCTCTCCCAACCTCCCCCTTTGCCTATAAATAGAAGGGGTGGGGGCAGGCATCAAGGGTCTGGAAAAGCTGAAGATGAAAAGGCTCTGTAAAAAAGTGCTCCAACGCTTGAAGACCGAAGAATTCACGAGGAACTAGAAGGCGCATCCCCAACAAAGCGGAGTCGACCATCGAAGTCCTCATCAAAGCGAAGGCCTTGCACTCGAAGATCAAAACTTCGACTCCTCGCACGAAGAAGAAAGCTTAGAGAAGAAGGCCCGGAGTCGTCATCACCCCGACTTCTCCAACGATCTTCATTAACTCCAAAGACGCCACAAGCAAAGGCCGAAGAAGAAGATCAAAGCTGACAATACCTCGTCGTCTTCAACAAAGGCGTCGACTCCTCGCACGAAGAAGAAAGCTTGGAGAAGAAGGCCCGGGGCTGGTGCTACCCCCGACTTCTTCATCAACAAAAGCCGATGCTACAACTGTCACACGAAGATCGGTGCTATCCCTGCCGTCTTCATCAACAAAAGCCGACGCTACAATCGTCGCATGAAGACCGGTGCTACACCTGTCGTCTTCACAAGAAGCCTTTAACTCCGATCACACCAAAGAAGCCCAGAGAGAAGAAAAACCGATGTAACGCCATAACCACCGTTGCCAAGGCCTATCAAGCCAAAAGAAGAACGAAGCCTTGAAGACATTGCCATCGCTGTTCGAGAAGAAGATCAAACCAACGCCGAAGCAAAAGCCAACGAAGAAAGCCGAAGCAAAAGCCCCGGTAAAGCCCGCGCCGAAGCAACACAAGTGCCAAAGCCAAGCAACTACGATGGTCACGAGCAAAGCACCGTATGTTCTAGCCGATATGATACGAAGTCTGGAAGAACTAAAGCATCGCAAGTCTCTACCCATCCACATTCAAGCGCAAGTGTCAAAGCAACGCAGGAGCCAGAGCCATGCCAAAGGCCGAGCCAAAGCCGACGCCAGAAGTACGATCGATGCCACGAACCGACGATCAAGGACGCAGAGATCTAGCAAGGATCGAGGGACACGCGAAAACTTATTAGCATCTCGAGAAACCCTCATCCTGTAAAGATCTCTGTCATGGGCAACCCCATTAGAGCTCTCGCACGAAGTAACATGGAGACGTGGATCAAAGGAACCCACCTACAATCTCTTGATCAAATCTTCACCGCACCCAGCTCACCACCCCCGAGTCCCCGGGTCACGGCCTCTGTAATCTTCGTGCGTTCGCAATAAAAACGACTCGAATCTTTTTTTGCGCAAACAGTCATTGAATGAGTGTTTATCATCTTTATGGTAGATTTTCAATAGGATTTTAAAAGTGAGCCGCGTTCACACATGAAAGAAGGATTATGTCTATTTAAAAGACGTCCACGTGTCATAATATGGGAGAGAGGCTTTTATTTTAGTTTTATACTACCAGTAAGAAACCCAAGCAATGTCCAAATGTACTTAATGCATGCCATTTGGCAAAGACGACATCGCAACTGCTCGAAGAAGTGTGAAATCTTAAGTTAGTGTGATTCACTTATTAGAGAGAGGAGCAAGAGAGAGAGAGAGAGATTAACATCAAATGGTCATTAAATGCCGTTGAATGAAAATTTATCATCTTTATGGCAGGTTTTTAAACGGATTTAGAAAAGAGCCACGTTCACACACGGAAGAAGAATTCTACCTCTTTAAAAGACGTTCACGTGTCATAACATGGGAGAGAGACTTCCATTTTAATATATATACTAGTAAGAAACACGGGCAATGCCCGGATGAGCTTGATACATGCCATTTGGCACAGATGACATCACAACTGTTTCAAGAAGTGTGAAATATAAAATAAGTGTGATTCACTTGTTAGATAGAGATATATTAATATTAAATCCCATTGAATGAGTATTTATCATCTTTATGGTAGGTTTTTAATAGGATTTAAAAGTGAGCCGCGTTCACACAGAGAAGAAGGATTCTGGTTCTTTAGAAGACGTCCACGTGTCACAACACAAGAGAGAGGCTTCCGTTTTAGCATAGATATATAGATAGAAATTAGACTAGTAAGAAACCCGGATAATGCCCGAATGTGCTTGATGCACGCCATTTGGCAAAGACGATATCACAACTATTTAAACAAGTGTGAAATCTGAAGTGAGTGTGATTCACTTGTTAGAGAGAGAGAGAGAGAGAGATAGAGAAAGAGAGAGAGAGAGAGAGAGAGAGAGAGAGAGAGAGAGAGAGAGAGATTAACATCAAATGACCATTAAATGTCATTGAATGAAAATTTCTTATATTTATTGTAGGTTTTTACATGGATTTAAAAAAGAGCCGTGTTCACACACGGAAGAAGAATTCCAGCTCTTTAAAAGATGTCCACGTGTCACAACAGGGGAGTGAGGCTTCCATTTTAGTATATACTAGTAAGGAACCCGGGCAATGCCCGAATGTGCTTGATGCATGTCATTTGCAAAGACGACATCGCAGCTATTCGAAGAAGTGTGAAATTTGAAGTGAGTGTGATTCACTTGTTAGAGAGAGAGAGACAGAGAGAGATTAACATCAAATGACTATTAAATGCCATTGAACGAAAATTTAACATATTTATGATAGGTTTTTAAATGGATATAAAAGAGAGCCGCGTTCACACATGAAAGAAAAATTCTAGCTCTTTAAAAGACGTCCACGTGTCACAACACGGAAAAGAAGCTTCCATTTTAGTATATACTAGTAAGAAATCCGGGCAATACCCGAATGTGCTTGATGCACGCTATTTGGCAAAGACGACATCACAACTGTTCGAAGAAGTGTGAAATCTGAAGTGAGTGTGATTCACTTGTTAAAGAGAGAGAGATTAACATCAAATGACCATTAAATATCATTGAATGAAAATTTATCATCTTTATGGTTGGTTTTTAAATGGATTTAAAAAGGAACCGCGTTCACACACGAAAGAAGAATTCTAATTCTTTAAAAGACGTCCACGTGTCACAACACGGGGTAGAGGCTTCCATTTTAGTATATACTAGTAAGAAACCCGGGCAATGCCCGAATGTACTTGATGCACGCCATTTGGCAAAGACGACATCGCAACTGTTCGAAGAAGTGTGAAATCTGAAGTGAGTGTGATTCACTTGTTAGAGAGAGAGAGAGAGATTAACATCAAATGATCATTAAATGCCATTGAATAAAAATTTATCATCTTTATGGTAGTTTTTTAAATGGATTTAAAAGACGTCCGCGTGTCACAACATGGAAGGGAGGCTTCCATTTTAGTATATAGTATATAGATTTAAAAGACGTCCACGTGTCACAACATGGAAGAGAGGCTTCCATTTTAGTATATAGTATGTATATATATATATATATATATATATATATATATATATATATATATATATATATATATATATATATATATATATATATATATATATATATATATATATAGACTATTAGATTTCCTAGGGAATGACTCCATTCCCATTCTCTTTTCATGACTTGAAAATGAGACTTCCAATTCCCCAGAAAGTGAATGCCCACGTTTTGTGGCATTTGAGTTCTTAATCTAACACCCAATAATTATGTAAATCCATATCTATCTCATCCGTTCATGGTCAAACCAAGTGCTTGTATACCAAAACCACGTGGGAGATGGTAAAAGCCAACGATGTATTGGTGGTTTTGTGGAAGAACATGGGTCCGAACCCATTTCCTAAAGTGTTTTGACATAATTTGTTAGAAAAAAAAAATAAAGCCACGTTTTTTTTTTTTGCATGGAAATAGGAATGGGAAACAAATTTTTGGGGCTTTTAATGTCTCATGTTGTTCTTTATTTTTTCGGTGAGGTCAGTCAATGTCCCGGAAATAATTTATGCAACGCAAGGAAAGGAGCAGTGCCGAATGTGGTCACCCTTGCCCTTCCCAAAAATGACCGTCATATATAAATATGGACATCCTCGCTGAATGTGGGCGCCCCCGTCGAATGGGGCGCCCCGGTTGAATTAGATTACCGCTGTCAAATGTGGGCGTCCCAGTCAAACGTGACATCATCAACGAATTTTGCAGCCGAAAGTGGCAATCCAAGTGCCGATAGGCATGGGCATTCCTTGTATATATATAAAGAAATATTTTATTTTGGGGTATTACAACAGGTCTTTGCATCTTACGCGCGTAGTCATGCATTCATGCATATCATTTTCACTGGCTCATTGTCCTTTGTCATCTTTTTGTGCCAAAAAGGGGGAGAAAATTGTGTTAACACTCCTTAAGATGACTGCTTTGGTTGGTTTCTAGTCAATTGAACTGCAGTGAGATAACTTTTTTTAAGGGAGTTCTAGAGAGCTATTGTGGTTTGTTACTTTTACTCCTACCTCAATGCACAAACGTTATCTTCCTTCCTAAAAGACTACTTTTGAGTTGATGTCGCTTTTTGTCTCTCTTTTGCTATATGCATATTATTCATATTTCGGTGAAGGGGGGAGTTGAACTAACATCTCTGTGCAAGTGCAGAGAGGAAGATCTGATAAATTTGTTTCTAAGTGTGTAGATTATAGGATCAGACTCTAGGTTTTCTGTTGTCTATCCCAAGAGTCTAGGTCCTGTTTGAGTGGTTTGTAAACTTGTCCCATCGAGTCATGGAATATGTGATTGTTCTGTATTGGAGAGAGGCATTTTCTGTCACTCCCATGAGTGCTGATTGTAGTGTTTTGGACATAAAATTACGTCAAATGTGGAGATTGTTAATGCCAAGTGCATACCACCTTGTTCACATAATTTGTGTGCTCAAAGCAATCATAGTGAGATTGAGTTGTAAGTTTGAGTCCCTCTATCCGCATGTATCTGCGATTCATAACCCACAAAGTCGTCTTCAGAGTTTTATTGTTTCAGTTGAAAGATCAGTATTTCGGCTCACTTTTATCCAAAGGCTTACATCCCACTTTTTACTTTTGGATAGTTATGACTTCCTATTCCTTGCGTGTGTGTGTGTGTGGTTTGGCCTATGGCCATCCGGATTTCTCTTGCTTTTCGATCTCATCATGATTAATCATTTTTCTGATTTACACATCTTGGAATATACTTTTAAAAGGATTGCATCAAGTTTGTGAGTTTATATTGATTGTTTAACCCTAGCTATCATATTTGGTTTTGAGTATCTGGATTTTGGGTGTTGTAGTCCCGAGTGGCTAAAAGATTATTGCACACATTGTGCAAGTGAATAGTTGGCTAAGTGCACCCTGTGCTTAAGAGCATAGTCACGGCCATCAGTGGTCTGGCACGGCCTAATATTGACTCTTGGTCACACCGAGATACTCCTCCCAATGACACTTGGAGGAGGGAGGAAATTTTAGCAATTTCATGAATTTTCTTACGTGCAGAGTGTGGCTATTGGCACTGTGTGGTCTGGACCGAATTTATGGATGGTCGGGACCGTGCTAGTCTAGTGAGAACCCTTTTGAGCCGGTTGGATCGACCATCCTAGGGCGATACCAGAATTCCTAAGTATAGGTTCCGACCCGAGTTCGGACTGATGTAGGTGCATTTTGCGTCTGTATCATACTTATGGACCGCCATTGGCCATCAGATTCCCTGTTGGGTATGGATTGTTTCTTACTCACGGTCGGGACCACAGGGCGGCAATTCCCAGATCCGATCTGGGCTATTTCTGACCTTTGGATCTAGGGTTTTTGGGGCTCCTCTTGTGGAACCCAAGCCTAGGGTTTACAAGGGTGTTTTGGGAGGGCATATTACTTGGGATTTTAAAGAGGATTTTGTGAGGTTCTTTGGTACGTTGAGTAGAAGTGTCATCGAATCTTTCTTAGACAGAGTATTACAATTAAGCTCAGGGATCATTCCACACTTTCGTAATCTTGGCGTGTCTTCTTGAAGACCTCTCCGAGCGTCGCATTGAATTTTGAATTGATATTGTTCCCTCCGCGTTATGGGAACAACCCTAGCGTAGACTTTTGCAATTTCAAGATGAATCAATATCGACATGCAAGGAGTGGACATGGCGGCAGGACATGGATGGAATAATCAGGCAGAATTTATTGAAAAAAAGATAAAGAAAGTCTTGCAAACGGTCTGCCTCGGAGATCTTTTGGAGCACTGCTATTTGACCATACTGCGGCTCATACTATTTGACCATACTGCGGTGGTGTGTGGCAACAGCCGACGCTCACTGCATCGGCATCTGAAACGAGCCCCGGCCAATGCCACCTGTTACGAAGAGAGGGGGAGAGAGAATAGGATTGGGGAGAAAATCTCCTTGCATTATCTCATTGATCACAATTTCATTACATAACACTACCTCTCCTTATATAGAGAGAGAACACACACCATTATGTTACCACAACCGAGGTGGAACTAATAGAATACTAACACACTCCATCTAATACCACCCATTACCGCAGTATGGTCCTGCAGTATGGTCAAATAGCATTTTCCGGTGCGCAATTATCTGGAGAAAACCAGAGCCTCCGATCCGCCATGTCGAATCCGAACCGGACGTAGGACTGCTGGTACATCCCAAGAGCCGTGAAGTGATCGCTCGGGTGCATCGCCCAACAGAAGAAGCCCTCTTCACGCATGATTAGGAACAGCTTCTCGCTCCCGATGCGATAGTCGGCCCCCTCGAAGTGAAAGGTCATGTGGGGCAGCAAATTCTCGTAGTTTTCGGGGGTCTCGTAGCAGTGCTCCAAGCCAAATCCTTTGGCTTTCCCGTCGACCGGAGTAAGGTGCTGAAAGTGTGCAACCAATACATTCCTCACCTTATCATAGGCTGGCTGGATCAGATGAGTGACGCCTAACCCAGTGTCCACGAAACAACCGCCGTGATCGCCGTGGTGTGCGAACGTTTCCGGCGAGAGGGGAAGGCGCTGGTCATTGATGCTGACACCCATCAGGTGGAGGTAGTACTGGCCGTAGCCAGGGTACGTCTCGATCGGTGTTGATCTGGCCGCCCTTGGCGGACGAACGCTACGCCCGAACCGAAGGAAACCGGCATTTTCCGCCTGCCCTAGTGGGACAAGGCAGTAGGAGAAGTGGTCGTCGATCTGTTGGTGCAGCTGCTGCGGGAGCGATTCCGGCTTGCTGCCCATTCCCATCATCCCATCCGTCTTACCGCCGGTGTGGAGCATGGTGCTAAAATGCGCGCAGCCGAAGACTAACCTATTGTAGGTTGCAGGCTGGCCTCGACGATCCGATTGGAAGGTGAAGGTGTCTTGCGAGAGGATGCCTTTCGCGGTGGATCCGTCTTCGTAAACGATCTTGAAGCTGCATTTGCCATGCCCGTCCGGTTCATGTGGTGGGCTGCAGATGCGGTGACGGTCCGGGAGTGGTCGGTAGGTAGGCGAGTGGCTGGGATCAAATATTTGGCTAGGCTGGTTAAAGCATGGGTCGCATGGCTGGCACTGGGTCCAAACAAGGCTGCTGCCGGTGTCAAATTCTAAGTGGTACTGCCTCATGCCCTGCCCGGTGCCGATCCATAGAGGCACAAGGTAGTGGGACTCGTCCATTGCAATTACTGGGCGTAGTAGTGCGGTGAGGTTGGTGCCAAGGCTGGACTCCAGCCGTTGGGCTCGAGATCTGGATAATTCGACGAGCCTCCGTAGGAGTTGGGACTGCGTGAGGTTTCCATTGTAGAACGGGGATCGCTCGGAGTATCGGTGGATGAGTTCGACGGTGAAACCCCTATCTGTCGATGTGGTGGTGGAGGCATGGGGTAGGAGGAGGAGCAGGGCGGCTACGAAAACTCGAAGGCAGCGGAGAAGGTGGCTGGAATGGTGGATTGGGCAGTGATGGATGCTGGCCTGGGCCATGTTGTGGTGCCAATGAGAGTTGGATGGGAGGTTGATCAAGAGTTAAGTGCACCATTATATGCATGGAAAAATATCCAGATTTAGAAACATAATCTTGAGTGGATATATCATATTATCGACATTGGGTGTCAACATTGCATCCACACTTCCTCGGACTTGTAGAGGGAGATTTAGTGATGGCATGCTATTTAAAACTGTATCTATATTGGATTTAGTGTGCAGCCATCAAGATGAAAAGGCTATAAAGTCAGTAAACTCATGGCAATGGGAAGGTAGGTACTTCACAATGGGTTACCCTTGAAGGGTGTGATATTTGCATTACCCAACCCTGAGTTTGGCACGGGCACATAGGAATCATTGCGACGATCTCAAAGTCCTATCCTGCAAAAGATGACAACGCAGAGATAGTGATGGTAGAGCGGAGTACGACGGGATATGCAATCTAATTTTTAGAACCAGTAATCTCGGTTCCAATTCTTGAAAGCCACGCACGAGATAGAATCGAATCAAGGATACGGCTAGAGTCGATGACAGAAAATCATTGTATTCAATTGCAATATACCTTTTTTTTTTTTGTAGTTCAAAGGGAAGGTCACTGGACCTCCGGGAGGCGCCATAGCCCGGCGCAAGCACGAACCACCACATGCGGGGGGGGGGGGGGGGGGTGGCAACCACCATACACCGCCGCATACCGGTGGAAATGAACCTGTACCCCATGCACCCAAAAGAGGGGGCTCTAACGCCACCATGTCAACTACCTCGCCGAACGCAAACGAAACAGAAAAACACGAAGAGACATAATTTACATCACACAAACACAAAAAGTAGCCAAAAGTCTAGATCTTGCCACCTTTAGGTTTGACGAGGGTAGCATCTCTGCGTCCTCGAGCCATGAACCTAGTAGCCCCAATGCCGTGCATCGCCGAGATCCACCATCGCGCAAAGGAGAGGCTGAAAAATTCCGCGAAAGACATCGGCCAGGGTCTAGATCTCCACAACCACCCGCGATCGGCCAGGAAACACTCGATCCGCCGACGAAGACAACGTTCCGAGGAGGAGGCCGCAGCTCGACTCCACTCTGCCGAGCCTAGGGGGATGCCCTTATGTATAGGGGGAGGGAAAGGGGCAGATCTGACCCCCGGAAGTCAGCTACCACGATCTCCTGGCCTCCTCGGTGCCGCCGATAGTAGCCGAGGTGGCCAAGAGGGGCAGATCCCAAACCCTGGCTCAGGGGGAGGGAAGGTAAAAAGAGAACGCCACTCCCTTTTCAAACAAGTAGATCTCCTGCACAAACCTGAGCAGACACTTATAGATTTTAAGAAAATGAACGACAATGTTTACTTGTCATTCAAGGTATTTCAACAAACACATAATGAGATATGTTGGTTGCTAAGGGACCAATCAAACAAGGCCCTGAATGATGCAATACAGTAAGTAGAAGCACACAATAAATTTTTTACGAGGAACCCTTGGCAGGAAAAACCTCGTCAGCTGTGTCAATACGCTGATACCAATCCCCTAAAATACAAAGGTCAAATTGCAAGAATAGAAACAAGGTCTCACGGTCCTACAAGGAGTTCCACTCCATATATACCTCGCCGAATATTGCCTTTCTTTGTAGCTCTTCACAAGCTTCATGCTTGACTGCCTTTCGTCTGATCCCAACAGAACGGTCTGGATGCTCACCCATGATGCCATGTAGACTCCCCATTCACGAGCGAAGATAACTACAAAGCATTATCCTTCACAAAGTCCAGAATGCACCCAAGAGTAACTCGCAGCCCACAGTAGGCCTATCACTTTGTGATGAAGAGGAGGAAGAGAGGAGGAGCATGGGAAGGTGGTGAAGGTGGGCTTGGGTTGGCAGGGAAAGAGGAGGAAGGTGGTGGTGGAGGTAGGGATGGTTTTGGTTATGCCACAGTCAAAATGAAGGGGAGAAGGGAGGAGGTGGGGTCTCGGTGGGTGTCAGGAAGAAGATCGAAGAAGGTGAGGAGGATGCGGTGCAGCAGTGGGGGGGTGGTGGTGTTGGCCGAAGCCATAAGAGAAGAAGGGAGAGGAAGGTGGTGGTGGAGGTAGGGATGGTTTTGGTTATGCCACAGTCAAAATGAAGGGGAGAAGGGAGGAGGTGGGGTCTCGGTGGGTGTCAGGAAGAAGATCGAAGAAGGTGAGGAGGATGCGGTGCAGCAGTGGGGGGCTGGTGGTGTTGGCCGAAGCCATAAGGGAAGAAGGGAGAGGAAGGTGGTGGTGGAGGTAGGGATGGTTTTGGTTATGCCACAGTCAAAATGAAGGGGAGAAGGGAGGAGGTGGGGTCTCGGTGGGTGTCAGGAAGAAGATCGAAGAAGGTGAGGAGGATGCGGTGCAGCAGTGGGGGGCTGGTGGTGTTGGCCGAAGCCATAAGGGAAGAAGGGAGAGGAAAGAGAAAGATGAAGGAGGGGTGTGCAGGTGGGTTACGGGTCGATGACCGGAGGGACCTTCAGAGCACGAGAAGAAGAAAAAGGAAAGAAGGTGGGGAAGAAGAGGAAGGATAGGAGGAAGAAGCGGTGGGGAGGGGATGTTGCTGGAGCCAAAGGAGGGCCGGGAAGGAACTCAAGGAAGAGAAGAGGGGGGTGTTGCAGCGGGGTATCGGGTCTTGTCAGAGGTGGAGAAGAAGAGAAAGGAGAGGGACATAGGGTGTTGACCGAGGGAGGGTGGAAGAGAAAGGAGAGGGATGTAGGGTGTTGACCAAGGGAGGGTGGAAGAGGAGGAGGATGAGGGGAGGAAGCTGTTGGTTGATGGCTGGAGCCGGGGAAGAAGAAGGAGAAGGGGAATAAGGGAGAGGAGGTGGGTGTGCATACAGAGTTTATGAGGGGCTCACCGACTGACAGGGGGTCGGCGATGCTCGATTAACATTGGTTAAGCATCGCAGCATTATGGGAAGGAAGGAGCTCGGTGGTGGTTCGGCTCTCCGGTGGCCTAAGGTGACGGGGGCGGCACTCTCCGATAGTGGCCAAAGGTTGAGGGCGATGGACGGTGGCCGAGAGAGAGAGAGGTATTGTGGGATAGGTTGAGAGAGAGAGAGAGCACATGAAGGACCAAGATAGTGGAGGTTTTTTCACATAAAACCCCCATGTCATATATTCATTTCTCATTCTCATGTGAGTTTCACTTGCCCTAGGGATGTCATTTAAAGAGTTAGAATTCTTCTTCTGTGTGTGAACGCGGCTCTCTTTTAAATCCATTTAAAAACCTACCATAAATATGATAAATTTTTATTAAATGGCATTTAATGGTCATTTGATGTTAATCTCTCTCTCTAACAAGTGAATCACACTCACGATTTCACACTTCTTCAAACAATTGCTATGTCGTTTTTGCCAAATGGAATGCATCAAGCACATTCGGGCATTGCCCGGGTTTCTTACTAGTTATTATATGGAGACTGGTACTGGTCAAAGAACACGTGTCACTCGGTATGAACACGGAAAAATCTTTTGTATAACCGTGATACAAGACCGCGGGTATCACGGGCAAATAAAAAAAACGAAGAAGCACCCCCTTGAGCATCTGGACAGGTGTATCGTAGCCAGCTACCGTGACGGGTGCATCACACTCAGCCCCAACCGTATTATCTCGTCCGGTAGCCTGATTTAAACGCAGATTGCGAAGAGCGATTTGACCCTATGAGCCCACTTGCTAGGGTCCCTATTTTCAAATTTCGGACCGTTAGAACGATAAGCAACTATTTTGTCCGAAACCAAGTCGTGGATCGCATCCCCTGACATTTCTTTCTCTTCTCCGCACAAAAACCCTAAATCCCTGCCGGAGCAACACCATTCCCACAACCCTAAAATCCCTTCCCGTTCCTATCGTTTCCTTTTCCTGCAAGTGGAATCCATCCAAGAAACTGAAACCCTAGAGGGTTCCCCATGGCGATCAATCAGAGCGGAGGAGGGCACGGCGCCGATGGGCCACAGATCGACGCGGCCTATGAGTTCTTCGCTCCTAGGTTCTTCGATTTCTTGAATGAGGAGACAGAGGAGGAGATCCAAAGGGCCGAGCGCTGGTTCCAGACCTCCCTAAGCTACAACCCCTCCCGTTAGTCCCCACTCTCTCTCTCTCTCTCTCTCTCTCTCTCTCTCTCTCTCTCTCTCTCTCTCTCTCTCTCTCTCTCTCTCTCTCTCTCTCTCTCTGGGTTTCATGGTTTTGTTCAATCGTGGTGGGATCTTGTGTTTTCTGGTAACAAATGTTGGGGTTCTTGTCTTCCCTGTTCTATTCAAAGTTCATGTTTTTATTTGTGATTTGAGGGTCTTTTCGTTCTTTATAATGCGCAGCTTTCATGCCAAGAATTAAGGTGGGCAGATCGGTTCAAATCGACGGTCTCTGTGAATTTGGAAACGTGGAGCAAACCCAGAAGGTGGTTTCAGTTTAAACCCCCATTTCCCTCGGAGGAATCGAGTTGCGGGTTCGAACTTGTTTTCCCACTCTGATCACATTCTTTTTCATCCCATCTAGTGGCAGGATCAAGAACCAGCAGGTGCTAGTAATGAGAGAATTGAACCGATGCCCGCATCGAAGAACATCAAGTCGGTTTATTTATGTTTAAAACATCATCATTCTACAAATTCTCTCTTAGTTTGATGAAACAAAAAAGAAAAGAAAAAAAGATTCCTCTTTCTCACTCTTGAAATTTTCTTTCCGCACATCCAGACGCGTGCATGTTCTTGCTACTACGGAGGAGAATGCGGGCCATCATCAAGAATCGAAGGATGGCAAAGTTTCATTTGAGTTTGTAAGTAACACAGTTTTCTTTCAAAGAAAGAAAAGAAAATTTCTATCTAGTTCTTTGTCTTTGAATTGTTGAGTTCTAATGAAGGGTTTTCAGGTCCCCGAGGTCAAGCCTTACAATGATAGTACTCCTCCTCATGTAGAGACAAGGTTTTATGTCTGTGCCTAGTAATTATATACACCCAATTCAATATCTAGAAACCAGCCTAACTTAATTCCACTATTTCTTACCTGCTAGCTGCAGTTCATTCCACTATGTCAACAAGGAAACATCTTCGTTCGAGTTTCCTGTTCGTACTTCTGCAGGTGAGTGCAACACGGTCTCGGGTAGAAATAATTATGTATATTTTTTGAAAAATCTTCTGTTTTTTGGGTAATTTACACTTTGCCCCCTGACGTGTAGCAAAAAAACATTTAACCCCCCTGTAGTTTATTTTGTTCCAAATCGCTCCCTAAAGTTTGAACTGTTAGCACAATACCCCCCTTTGTCAACTACTTAATTTCCTCATTCGGTAATTTTTATCTGATCAAAACTTAATTGACGGGGGCAAAATGTAGTTTTTTTAACTATAGGGGGTTAAGTGTTTTTGAGCTAAACTTCAGGGGGCAACGTGTAATTTACCCCTGTTTTTTTTCCTTCTAATAGTTGCCATTTGTTTTTTAATTTATTTCTAGATAATTTGGCAAGAAATACTGAAGCTTACATACCCAAAACAAGGATGGCCTTGGTTCAAGGAACAACTACTTGTTTAAAGAACCAAACAGCTTCTGCATCTTGCACTCCTAACGCTCACAGGGCCCATCCTATTGAAGCAGCAGCACCCTCAAATAACCAGACACCCAAAAGGATTGATGGTCAGATCAGACAACCATCTGCTTTGAAGCCAAAACCGAAGGGTACCAACACGTGAGTGCTTTATTTTGTCCATATCCTCCAAGAGAAATTGGCATTGTATATATCTCTAATCATATTAAATCTTTGCGTAGGTTTCTCGGTAGTACTGCTACGAAGGATACGATGGCCACTGATATTGCTCAAGAAAATCAAGCCATAAAAAGGCAGAAGCTGGATGTCGGAAGATCCAGACAGGTAGCTATTCTGAAAAACCCTTCTTTTCAACTTTGTTACTTTCAGTCTTTAGATTGCCTTGCTAATAAAAACTGTATTATTATCACAAGATACTCGATGTTAAAAGTAGAGTGTTGCCCCACAAGTCGAAGCCAGGTCTAACTGGAGGCACAAGTCTATTCACATCCGCCGTTAAAAATTATGAGGTACAAGATTGCCCCTCAATCTTCTCAAAAAAAAAAGAAGAAGCATTGCCTTCAGAAAGGGAGATACATCTTTAAACTTTCATTGTATTTGTGGGTTATATCTGTTCTGAAACAGGAAGCAGCACTATTCATATCAACGGCAGAGATGGTCAGGAAGTTCCAGACCAAGACTAGGGATGTGGACCTCTCCCATAATCGATCACTGTCGCATGTTAGTTCGAACCACTATGCTCGCTTTTTCCATCTTATTTATCTGTCAATGAATATCTGTCAACTTGGCTTTTGAAAAACTTGATCAGCTTTGTGAAATAACCTGGTTTGTGAGTTGAGTGCCACCCTGCCAGACCGTTCTGTACATTTGTTGGCTTCTATAAAGGGCTTACAGCCTACTATTAGCATTTAACCAAAGTTCAGGTTTGGATAAACCACATTTTATTCTATGTGCGATCACATCTTCAGCCAACTTTTACCCTGTAAAACCCAATATGGCATTCTAGGTGGTGACCAAATCTTCGCTCCACTTGACTCGACAGTGTTAAACCCAATATAATCTGGCTGTGTATTGTCACTTAGGAGGAGAAATGACTCAATGTAGAGAGCGATCTGATAGGTCAATGGAGATGTGGGACAAGCATGAAGATATCCTATGTGGTTCTTCTGGACTTTAGCTTTTTTCTGGCATCTGTTGCTGTTTAATGTTAAACTTTATAACAGTATCCTATATTTGCAACTACAGTACTTGTTGACATTATAATAATTTGATTGCAGGCTATCTCCAGCCTCTTGTAGTTTTACTTGGTTCACATTTTAGATAAATCTTGTGTCTACTTTCTAAACTAATTGAAATTTTGTCTTTGGACAGGTTTGGAAACTTTCATTGACAATAAATATAGCCCCAAGTAGAAATGAATGCAAAAAAGGATTCATAAAGAGGACCCCAAGTAGATGGTTCATGGTTTCATAGTGTTATGGCTATGGTTAAGGTTGTATACAAGATTTGTTGCTACCCACCTAACAATTAATTTTACATGCTGGCAGTAGGTGTCGGCTTCACATAAGTATCATCACATGTATGCTCAACCTATGTAAGTGTGGTGATGTAGGCATCATGCAGGTACACTACAACCTTGGTACACGAGGTGATCCTTGGTCAACAAAACTAAGAGTCTTAACAGTATAGTGCAACAATTGCAACCAAAACGCCAATCATCAATATATTAAATAGAAACCTTCGAAGGTAAGCATACAAAGACCTAGCAGTTGAGTTGATTGATCTAATAATTGTTTTGAGGAACCCAATGTCAGTCGTCATCTTGTAAATAAGGATTTGCTTTGCCTCTATTTGGCATATTTGGCTTCCATTAATACAGAGCTCATCCTAAGCTATGATAAGGCCCCCCCGTTCATGAAATGTTTCCAATTGAAACTTATTGAAATCATTGTCTTAAAATATGGTCTCAAAATTTCTGCAATTGCAAAGCGTAACTGTGATGGATGACAAATGGTTTAGATCGTAGCCTTTTAGAACTAACCACTGGTGGAGCCTACGCAGATGAAGCACCGACATCTAAGTAGGAGCACGAGAAGCTGTCTTGCTTCGAGTGATCAACATGGCATCAAATTGGACCAAGGGTCTCTGCACCTCATCCCATGTATTGTAGCAAACTCCCAACCGTATGCCTTAGCAATGGCTTAGAAAATCGCTGGGTAATGAAGGATGTTCTTCTTGCACCTCTTACTTGTCATGCAAATCCTAGTCATGTTGCTCATATAGTACTGTCATATGTTAATCTTCTTCTTGGTCTCAAGTCAACAGGTAAAGGTCCTCTCCAGTCTCTTCTCTCACATGCACTTGTCCTTGGTGGGGATCAAATTTTAGACATTTCCAGGGAAAGTCAACTTAGTCGAATATGACACTTAGTGACAACTCCTAAAAAAGAGAAGTTTCAACTTAGTCAACTTAATCATGATTGAGTTCCACACACATTCATAAGTTCGCTTTCTCTCTAAAAGCCAGCGGCCCACCAAGTGGGTCATAGTCCAACTAGGATTCCTCCGAAAGAGAATCTGAAGAAGGAACCACTTAGGAATCATAATCAAATTAGGAGATCTAAGCTTTATTAACTCCTAATCCAGATGTCGTGAGTGTCCTGATCATTGTGGTGTTATCCACTATCTGTAAACCCTAATAACATTAGATTATGTTTGCTTGGTCGTTAGAGATGGCTAGGAGTTGGAATCATCGGGACCTTGATAACCTTGTCTCCAACTGGTACCATGATCATAGTCATCATATGACTAGATCATCCCAGTTAATTATGTCTACAACCACTACTAAGACACAATTGCACTATAAGGTTATTATTATATTTATGCGAGTACACCCCACTATGTTGCACTTGAACCCTTCCAATTCGGTGTCCGTAAAGCTAACTAGGACCAATACTGATTGTCCCTTATAATTTTGTTCACTCACTTGAGTCCTGACTTCTCATTGCCATGTGATCACATCTTACTTTAATTATGGCTGGTCAGTCCGATCAACATTCCATGAGAGCCACTCAATGAGATACCTAGTTTTCCTCGAGGAATATGGAATTACTACAGATTGCTTGCGTTCCCTAGAGTCTAGTATAAACTACCCAATCTGTGGGGGGTTCTTAATCGAACCGGGCGGTTCGGGTGACGAGCACAATCTAACACGCCAAAGGGAAGAAAGAAGACGGTAGTTACGTGGAAAAACCCCTTCTCAGTCGAAAGGGAAAAAACCACGGGTGGGGCGAGAATGCACTAAAATACTTGTTACGATTACAATCTCTCACCTTAACCCCAATTACACCCTGAGGACCGGTCACCCAAAATACCGACCTCTGCAGACAGCGTCTAATTACCGGCCGCTGCAGACAGTGTCTAACTACCGACCGCTGCAGATAGTGTCTAACTATCGACCGACCTCCGCAGCTCTGCAAATTCCGGGACGAAACGGGCAGCGTCTCCTCCAGAATTCTCCTCCCTTTGCTGAAGGGGTAGGTCCTCTTTTATAGTGGTGGGGTGACGGTTGTGGCGCTCCGCGAGAAGCAGGTAGACGACGTGTCCCCGCAATGAGCTCAGCCGTCACGATAGTGATGATGTAGTGCGCGGTCGACGCCCGATCGCTGTAGACGGAAATCTAAGAGCGTAGTCAGTACTCCGTAGCCTCCGAGATCTCCGGGTTCGACTGCCGCATCGCGACTCGGCACGTTGCACGGTCGACCGAGAGAAAGAGAGGGGGGGCTGTTGCGCGGTCGACCCCCCCCCCCCCCTTTGTCGTCTGTTGCGTGGCCGACCGAAGAGGGTAGGGGGGAGCTGTTGCACGGCCGACCCCCCCCCTTTGTTGTCTGATGCGCGGCCGACCGAAGAGGGAAGGGGGGGGCTGTTGCGCGGCCGACCCCCCCCCCCCCCCCCCTCGTTGTCTGATGAACGGCTGACCGAAGAGGGAAGGGGGGCTGTTGCGCGGCCGACCCCCCCTTGTTGTCTGATGAGCGGCCGACCGAAGAGGGAAGGATACACACAATACCCCCTCCTGACCGGACGGTCTTCAGTCCCGCCCGGTCAGGATCGTTTTTTCTCGATTTGCATGCCAGCCTCGTTTGGGTGCTGTTGGAACTCCGAATAGCTGTCTGGGCTTTTCCCATATTTTCGCCACATAGCGTCACCAGGCGTCGCCACCCCGCCTTCTTTTTTCTTGAAATCCGAACCTATTCCCTCAGCTTCAACTTTTTTTATAAATAGAACCCCGAGAGTTCATTTTCTTCCTCTGCTTCAGATTTCTCTTCTGTGGCTGAAGGCTCGCTCGGGTTGACGAATTCCTGCACGAGGCGGTAGCTACACTGAAGTTTGCTTAGATACACGCCGAGGAGTTGCGTGTTGGAGATAGCTCCCTTTGGATACACGCCGAGGGGTCGTGTGTTGGAAGGAGTTTCGTTTGGATACACGCCGTGAGCCAGCACTGAAGATGTCTTTCACTTGGTTCGCCGTGCCAAAGAAGTTCCCGCTGATGGAGGACGTCCGGGCAGCTTACGGCATCCTTGATGCCATCTCACTCTCTTTCGCTACCGGTCCTTTGGACCCTGACGATGGCGACCGTACTGTCATCACCCTTGGACAGCTACGTTACGGCCTGAGGCTTCCTCTCGCGAGCATCTCAGGTCGCCTACTGGAGTACATGAAGGTATCCCCAGGCCAGATAGCTGGCAACGGCTGGAGGATACTCCGCTATATGGAGACAATAGAAGAACTGGCGGGGCAGCAGCTATGCGTCGCATATCTCTTGAAGAAGTACTTTGTCAAAGACTACAAGACGACGCCAGACAGCGTGTACTCCTACTTCAGCCTGCAGGCGCGCGCAGGCAGTCGCCCTCCCATTGGAGGCTTATCCGACTCCGTGAGGGGTTGGAAGGAGTGCCCGATAGTGGTTGGAGGACCCTGAAGGGGTCGTTTCAAAGTTCCCGGGCCAGTCTCCCATCTCGCCTTGACCATCGAGGACTTCTACCCCTCTAGGCAGCTCCAGTGCCCTGAGGGTGTTGAGAATGACTTGGACAGACTGATTAAAAGGGTGACTCACAATGACGATGACTGGCGGCAGCTGTTTTCGAAGCTCCCCGTCGTCAGGTCTTACAGCACTCACAAAAAGGGTAAGCAGACAGTAGAGAAGAAGAGCCCTCTGCTTACTCTTCGGAGCTTCCTGACAGGTACGTCAGCTCCGTTAGACGTTTCAACCCCAATACGGCGTCATCTAAGTTTTGCGTGATCTTCAGATGCAGCACTAGGTCAACTGCAGCTGCAGGCGACTGCAGGCAACCAGCTGCTCGCAACGTAGCTGCACCCACGAGGAAGGCAAAGAGACGTGTCTTTCTGAGCGAGTCTTCCAGCGACGATGATGAAGGTCGCTCTCCCCCCGTTCACGCCACGCGACGAGCTGCTTGCCAAGATCTATGTTCCCTCCCCGACGACTAGTCAGAAGATGTGCCGTCGACTGGTCGACACTACGTGGAGGTAGAGGAATCCGAGAAGTCTTCCAACTACAGTCTCTCTCTTTCCTACGGGAGGGGTAAGCAAGCCGTGCCGTCCGGCTCTGCGGGGTCGCGTGGGCGAGTTTCACCCCGCGCTCCTACTGTTGCACCTACTGCTGCACCTACTGCTATACCCTTCGAACACCTGGATGTTCGGCGCTTCATGGCTTCGCCTTCCTCCTCTGCTTTAGGAGGCGTCGCCGGGCCACCTCCCGGTACCCGTAGACTGCGTCTACCTCTCGGAGCTGGCGTTTTTTTGGCGGAGGAACCGGTAAGCGCGGTGCCGTCGCTCCTCGCTGGACTTCCCCTACAGCCTTAGTCTCCTTACATTGAGGGAGGTCAATGAAGCAGCCAAGGTGGCCAGCCTCAATGAGATCCTCAATATGATGCTTGAGTGCCCGGCACTACAGGGTAGTGTGACCTTGACCTTGGTGGTACTCGCAGTACCTTGATGCATCTCTGGCTCCCCTCTCTCCGGGCTCAAGCGGTTGCGCCCACTTGAAGTACGGCTCACCCTTGATTAGCTTCCAAGATCTGGTATATAGGGCATTCAGTACCGTGAACTCCCTATTCCACTGCGGCCTCGCGGGCCTATCTTGCCTTTGCCGCTTCGCTTCGTGCCGTGTCGCCTCTCCCTGTTGCTTGTTGACGTTCTTCACGGCAGCTGGCTTGGCGTAGTTCTGGTGCGGGACCCTGGTTTCCACTGCCTTCCTCTTGCGGTCCGTGTTTTCTATCTTGATGTACTTCTTAACACGTCGCGACAGCTCGCCGATCGTCTCCGGGGTTCGCTTGATGAGCGACGCATTGACAAGTGGCTGGGCTGAATAGCGTTCTTGAAGGCTGCAATCACCATACGATCCTGCCCGTCTGCGTCCGCCAAGCTCAGGTATTTGGACCTGACCCTATGGTAGAATTGCCTTAGTGTCTCCTTCTGAGTCACACTCATCCCGAAGAGTGACTCCAGAGTCTTCAGCTCCCGGTGATTGCATCGGTATTGGTCGATGAACCGCGTGCTCAGCTCCGAGAAAGAAAAGATGGACGAGGGCCTGAGCTTGTGGAACCATTCGAGGGGTGTTCCTGACAAGCTGTTGGCGAAGGTCCGGCAGAGGATATGATCATCCTTATGGGGGACCAGAGCATCCCGGAAAGCCAGTACGTGCTCCATCGGGTCTTTCGATCCGTCAAATTTGGGAAGGCGTGGAGGATTCCATCCCCGAGGGAATGGCTCTCGAAGTAGCTTCTCGACAAGCGGCGACCGTGCGGCTCCTCGGATGGCGACTTCCTCCAGCCGATCGGGAGCTCGGACCCCCGGTCGGTCTCGCTGGATTCCTTCTCGATCCCCAAGTCGCTCCGACGCATGTACCCGAATGCGCTCATGTACGCTCCTCCGATCAGCAGTGTGAGCCGGCTGCCGACTAGTCGGCGTTATCCGAGTGTGATGACTATCACTCGGTTGACGATGATGTTCGTCGTCTCGCTTCGGGCGGTGAGCTTGTGCCGAATCCGTCTTCGAGTGATGCTTGGAGGCAGGCGGCTGCCGGGGGGTGTGCCCCGAGCCGGGACCAGACATCCGAGTGTGTCGACGCTGCTCGAGCGTGCTTGTTTCTTTCTGTAGGTTCCGGGCTACTCGAGTCTCGCTCGTCGGGATTCGCACTTTGGACCTCCACCGAGCGATTAACTCTGACCTCTACCTGAGGCAGTGGTTGCGGCTGCACTTGCCCTGGAGGGGCAGCTTGAGTAGGAAGGCTCTGACCCGCTTGGGCTAACATGCCCTGATTGAGTAGACCACCCGTCGGTGCGGCCCACACAAAGTCACGCAACTCCTCGTAGTTGCGCTGCATTGTTTGGAGCTGGGCGGTGAGAGCTTGCTGGGTCATCATCATGGTAGCCAGAAAAAATTCCGACAGTCCCCCTGCTAGAGAAGCCAGGGTTGCTACCGGAGCTTGATTAGACTCCCCGACCCCCAGTATGGGATTCACCAGCGGGACTACATGCTCCGTGTCCGTTGATGGTGGTACACGACGCCCGGCATCATTAACATCTCCGAGTGGTGCAGCTTCGGATGGAAGCTGCGACGTCGAGCGGGTACGATACGGTCCCCCGACCATTGCTCTTCAACCGTATGGTCGTAGCGGTGACTTCTAAGTTTACCGATTAATCGACGCCCACGGGTCGGTCGGTTAGTAAGCTACGGCAGGTTGCAGGTAGACTCAGACTTGTTGACACCCACGGGTCGACAGTCAAAGTCCCTAGTAGGAAGTCTCGAAGTCCGATCCCACAGACGGCGCCAAGATTGGGGGGTTTTTAATCGAACCGGGCAGTTCGGGTGGCGAGCACAATCTAACACGCCAAAGAGAATGACAAAGACCGGGAATTACGTGGAAAAACCCTTTCTCAATGTCGAAGGGGTAAAAACCACGGGTGGGGCGAGAATGCACTAAAACAATTGCAACGATTACAATCTCTCACCTTAACCCCAATTACATCCTGAGGACTAGTCACCCAAGATACTAACCTCTGCAATTTCACTCAAACTACCGACCTCTGCAAACAGCAACTAATTACCGACCGACGGCGGTAACTTCAACTAAGGTACCGACCGACCTCCGCAGCTCAGCAAATTCCGGGACGAAACTGGCAGCGTCTCCTCCAGAATTCCTCTCCTTCTTGCTGAAGGGGTAGGTCCCCTTTTATAGTGGTGGGATGACGGTTAGAGTGCTCCGCGCGAGATGGGTAGACGACGTGTCCCCGCAATGAGCTCAACTGCCGCGGTAGTGGTGACGTGGCACGCGGTCGACACCCGGTCACTTTGGCCGAAAATCTCGGGAGCGTATTCAGCACTCCGTAGCCTCCGAGATTTCCGGGCTTGACTGCCGCATCGCTCTTCGACTTGTGGCACGGCCGACCGAGAGAGGGGGGGTTCCGTGGTTTTTTCCCCTTCGACGTTGAGAAGGGGGTTTTCCACGTAATTCCCGGCCTTTGTCATTCTCTTTGGCGTGTTAGATTGTGCTCGCCACCCGAACCGCCCGGTTCGATTAAAAACCCCCCACGGTAACCTTTTGGTAGATTTCATCTAACAGGTCATCTCTTTGTATATAAGTCCTGTGTCCATACAACTGACTCGCTTAAGTTGGCGTAGGATAAAACTAGGTTCTGATACCATATATGATGCAGGACAATCTAATAAAGGGCAACTATGATGCTATGAGATGCAAGCAAAGACACGATCACGCAACCTAAAATCTATATGCGATGATGCAGTCAAATAATATCCCTAAAGCCAAAGTAACTATATACTTTGCTAAAACTAAATTTTAGTAATTAAACAATAAAGGTTATAAATCATACTTATGATATTCAACATTAATTTCAAAATATTCAAATTGAAAATAGACCAAGATTAGAAAAACTCTCCTTCGAAGATCCTTGGATGGGTTTGGTGGATGGATGTTCGTGGCAAAGGTCCACCTAGCTTCTCGTCACATTTCATGTTTGCTCGGGAATGCCACAACACAAATTCATCGTCGAATTAAGTGTAGGTCAACTCCTAAGCCTCCTTGCGTAGTGTAGATTTTAATGGCAGCAAGCAGTATTATGACGATTTGATCTTGGTGCGATGATTGACTTGAGACGAAATTTGGAGGGATGATAGGTCTAAGGATGAGAGATTTATAGTTCAAATTTTCGTAATCGGATAAGGGAAGCTAGGGTAGAATTTTCCCCAAATATGAACTTGGTGCCCATATTTGAAGTTGGGCTTCAATTGTGATTCAATTTGCTTGTAGGAATTAGACTTTTAGTTTTGTAAGATGGAGGGATGTTGGGGGAAGCTATAGGGTATAGTTTCATGGAATTTGGAGATGGTTTAGAGGTTTGCGATGGATTCCAAGGTTCAGCTATAATGGATTCTAGGTTTTTGCTATCGGAAGTCGATGAAAGGCGAGGGATTTGTGATGGTTTAGGTTGGGATGATGGATTGTGGTAGAAGAGCTGGAAATTTGTCAAAGAAGAAGATAAGGAGGCCTCACACCCAACGGACTCGCTACGGGTCTTCAAACAAACGAAGAATTCGAAAGCACACAATCGAGCAAATGCTTTCTTTTACTTAAAATATAGCATCAGATGATTCTAAAACCCCAAGATTTATGTCATTATATAGAGGAGAGGGTGAGAAAAGAAAAGAAAGAGAGACGAACGACAAAGAGGGGGGGGGGGGGGGGGGGGGGGGGGGGGGGGGGGGTTGCATAATGGCGTACAGCTCGGCAAAGGGGAAGTGGCATAGTGATGTACGGTTGCATAATGGCGTACAGCTCGGCAAAGGGGAAGCGGCATAGTGATGTACGGTTGGGAACTTCTATGGGAACGACTCTCAAGTCATCTTAGCTTTCCGAATAGCCCTGCCACTTGTCATTTATCTAACCTCTAACTTAAACCCAAAATAAAAGACCCAAATAAAATAAAAGCCCACTAATTAAGGCTCAATATCCCATTACATGAAATAAACTCAAAACCAATGAAAGACCGATCAAACGGTGTCCGAATTTGGAGCCATCTGAGGTGAACTGAAGCTCTGATCATCCTTTGCAACCCCTCCCCTGGTGAGTCTTCATTTGATCCCCATCAAGAGGTTTTGCTAAGGATTCGAGAGATGGAGAGACAAGATGAGAGAGGGCGAGGAGACTTTAGGTATCAAAGCTTGCCTTAGATTTCCTGCTGCTAATAAATGAGCCTTCGCTGTTAAATTTGAAACCGACCCCATTGGACTGGTGGATGGCTTGGATTCTTTCTTAGTTTAACTTATCTCTTAGGTGGAGGTTATAATCTCAAAGGATCCAAAGCCATCATATAAAGTTTTTTATGATTACTTTTGCATTAATTCTGAGTATAAGTTCAAAACGGCAATTATTCAAGCCCTTTAAAATCTAGTCGCTAATACTTGAATGGAGCTTAACATTGATTTGCTGGAAATTTGTTATAGCATGATACAGTTTCAATGATACAAGGGAGGCCTAAACTTACCTTGACGAGGCCAAAGGGACCTGAACTAGAGACATCCCATCGGGTTCGTGCAGTCAGGGTGAAGAGCTCTGCAGAACTTGAGGAAGAGCTGTTGGCAAAGATGCCAAAGTTCAAAGCTCGTCCTGTAAATAAGAAGGTTTGCTTCTTTTTCATTCTTGAAAATATTGTTCTGGGTATTTCAATGTAAAATTTATTTACATATTTTATCCACCTGGTAGATTCTGGATGCACCTACACTCCCTGCACTGCCCAGAAGTGCTCCACAGCCACCTGAGTTTCAGGTAAGGTTTGGATTCCTTGGTGTGGTAATATGGATTCACTTTCCTTAGCATTATAACCATTCTTTACTTTCTATTTTCACAGGAATTCCATTTGAAGACGATGGAGAGGGCAAGTCAACATGCGGAAACATCATCATCAGTTGCCTCCACGAAAGAGTCTTCAGTGCAGGTTCTAGATCTTTTTGTTCTCCTCCATGACTTGGTAGTTGGTTATCCTTTATGTTTCCCGGTGTAACACAAGTGTGTTTTTTCAATGTAACAGAACCGGGGAAAACCCCTTAAACTTGCTGAACCAAGATGTCCCAATCTTGAAACAGCTCTACGTGCACGACCTCCAAGGTATGCACACCACACACCTGGGTTTCAATGTAATTGAATTTCATATTTTTTTAAACTTGAAGAATGCCCACATATACATTGCATTTGATACAGGAGTAAAAGCTCTTGGGAATTGCAACTTGAGGAACTTGAAAAGATTCCAAAGTTCAAGGCCAGGCCGCTCAATAAAAAGGTATTCATCTGTTCAGTTTGTAATTGTACCATATGTTTGGTCATTCTCATTACTGTTAATTGTTTAAAAAAAAACATTCGTGCAGATTTTGGAGAGCAAAGGAGATCTAGGTTTGTTCATTAATCCTAAGCTTGAATTAACAACTCCTCAAGAATTCCATTTTGCGACAACTGAAAGGATGGGACCACCAGTAGCGGTCACGGAGCTATTTGATAAGGTGCACAATGGAAAGCTTTCATTGAAGATAATTTTTAAATAATTTGATTTTAGATAAGTTGTTTTTCTTTTTCATCTCTTGTTTATTATTGCCTTTTTTCTTTCAGCTTTCAATGCACTCTGAACCTCATCAAGGACAAAACGAAGTTCCTAGAGTCACAATTCCAAATCCCTTTCATCTCCATACAGATGTGTGTTGGATTCTATACTGTTTCTGCTTGTGTGCCTTTCCTTTTCCAACCTTTGATATAAACTGATCCTGCTTTTTTGTTGGTTTTCTTCTTCTAGGAGCGAGGAATTGAGAAAGAGAAGCAGTTTGTGGGACGGATCATACAGAAACAATTGGAAGAGGAGAGGGCACGGATTCCCAAGTCCAACCCTTATCCGTATACCACAGATTATCCAGTGGTAAAAAAATGATTTTCGACATCTTAAGATTTTAGATATAGCTTAGTAAAACAGAAACATTGACCCAATGTTGGGAGATTATTTGTGCGGTAGACTGACTCGTATGAGACATGATAGACCCTACAAATTACAGATTTTTGTGTTTCTATTCCTTCCCTCCCCACTTTTATGAGTCATCTAATTCTATGGATTGTGTAAAACTCACGTAGTCTTGACTTCTGCCTCTTTGTCCAAGGCTCCTAGTTTTAGGGTGTTGGACGTAGACCGATTTTGAGTGAACCACCTAAATCGCTTCTCTTTGTTTTCCGTTGTATTTTGGTGTGCTCATTTTCATGCAGCTTGTTTTGTATTGCCATAATCGATCCATAAAGTTTGCTACCGGATCGGTTGATTTCATTACATAGGGTATGAACCATTGAAGGGTTGCTCCCTTGCTTCATGAACTAAACCTGTTAACCAACTAGGGTAGGCCTCCCTTGCCCCTCGAACTGGTTTTTTTAGGACTCTTGGCAATCCCCTCTTCCTAAGTTGTCTTGGTCGGGTTTTAGGCACCAATATTATAGGGTCGACGGCATATTGGCAGTCGATCAGAAAATTATAATACTCCATCTGGATGGGATAATACTTGGATGATGATTTTTTTTTTCTTCAGGTACCTCCCAAAATAGAGCCTAAACGGTGTACAAAGCCTGAGGCTTTCCAATTGGAGAGCCTTGTCAGACATGAAGATGAGATGCAAAAGAAGTTAGAAGAGAAACAAAGGATGGAGAACGAAGAGACACAGAGGAGAATCTTTAAAGCACAGCCCATCAAGAAAGAGTAAACTTAATAACCTCATCCTCAGGTTTTCAGGTTATAAGAAAGAAAATACAAACTAATTATGTTGCAACAGTGACTCTCTTCCACTTCCCGAGAGAGAAAGGAAACCCCTTACCCAAGTCCAGGAGTTTGCACTCCAAGTGGATTATAGAGTTGTGGCAAGATCGGAGTTTGATAAAAAGGTAGTAAGTCGAATTATTGGATGACCTCCACATAACAAATTAACAAAGGAATTAACAGTCCTCTATGGATAATCGTCCTCTATCCAAGCTCATGATGCCAATCAAATTTTGTCACCATCTTGAATGCAGATTAAGGAGAAAGAAATCATGTACAAGAGGCTAAGGGAGGGGCATCAATCTGCACAGATGGTGAGTATTTCTACAAACAAACAGACTTTATTGTCTGGTAAGTGTTGCTTCCTTTGATGATCTATGAACAATGGTGTTGGTTTCTTAACGAATATTTTTCATACCTGCTGAAGATAGAAGAGAAGAAGGCAGTGAAGCGGCTGAGGATGACAGCGGTGCCGAATGCTGGGCTCGTTCCGAAGTTCAGCAAGCCATTCCTTCAACACTAGTAGTTTAATCATTGTACAATACTGGGACGAAAGGTTAGTTTAGATTTCTGTCTTCCATCATTGTATCTGCACATGCAAAGGATCGAAGAAGAAGGGGCTTGTCTGTAATATGTTCAAGGTTGCCAGAGCTAGCTGACACGGTGCAAAATGATGCGCAATGATGCAATTGTAGATAGTTCTTTCTGTTGCTGTGAATTTTGCGGACCGAACCCTTCATGGTGACAACATTGATCACACCTTATCACTGCGACTGGACTTAAGCTTGGTATTTTTTTCATTCATGTTTAATGATTGTCTTTTTTGAAAGGTAATTTCATGTTAAATGATTGGTAAGTCATTGAGTCTTTTACTCATTATGAAAAGTGGAACACATAATTGTATTCGATTATGCAAGAAAAGCACAGGTTTCTTCAGAGATTCAAGGAATTTTGGCAAAACATAAGATTTTAGGTAGACCCCATGAGAATGCAGATGTGGAGAACTCTAATGATTTCTTGGGAATCAGTGAGCTATGAAGTCGTGTTCTTTTCATGAGAGTTTCAATTCCCAGGAATTGGTGTAAGTCTATGGGATTCCAGATGTGGCCCACGTGCCCACATGTGAGGTCCACAGTCCATATAAGACTAAAACCCAATAAGGATGGGCCTGGGTGATTGTTGATTGGGCTTTCCATAAGTATATATATTGCTCTGGGCTACTGGGCCTAATTTTGAGATCAATCCCATCCGTTGGATCTGTTGATTTCTCTGATGGGGAGAAATCATAAAGGGTTATAAATAACGGTACTTGATCCCCCTACCAGGCAAAGACACTCTACGTGAGTTTTCTGGATACCCCCTCTGTCCACACTAGAGAGAGATCCCTCTTGCCACAGGGAGTGAAACCAAGTCCTGAAAACACGCATCGGAGATCGTGATTCGCACAAGTTCTTCATCAATGGATTCTTCCGCTTTTGGTAACGATCATATACTCGTAGATGTAAGATCTCTCTTGGATGATCAGGAGTAAAATCCACTTACAATTGGGCCCATTCCCTGATGTCATGGGATTTGTAGATCTTCCCGCTTCTGGTTTTGTAAAAAGGTTCATGCTTTCGCCATGAGGATGGGGGAGATACAGTGGGATTTACAACTCTTATGTTTTAGTTGAGAAATGAAATCCCACAGCAGTTGGGCTTCCATTTTCCTTGAAAACAAGCAAACATATGAGCCCTGTTATGAAGAGGACATTGGCATGGGCACATGGGAATGACACCGCGTGAATTGATTGCACCTGGAATTCCTCAGCAAAGAAAATTCTATATTTTTTTTCTTGGTTAGGAAAGAAAATTCTTGTTAAGTTGGATACTCAAGGTGGAGTGTCCTCGTATGGTCAGATTCTTCCTTTAGACCTTGATGTATCACCCAGTGGTGGCTTCAGAAATTTGTATCAGCGGGGTCAAAAGTTGAATTAAATATTATTTTTCACGTGACGGCGTGAAGTAGGGGTTTAGTGAATTGGAGTGGGTCAAAACCAACAATCAAAACTAAATAAATTAGGAGCAATTAGGTATAGGTCCTTAACTATTTTGCAATATTAGCTGCACGACACCATAATTTGCTATATTAGCTAAGGTCCCTCCCCGTCTTCTCCCACTCTCCCGAGCTCGACCCCGTCCTTGACTCCGACAACCTCGCCTAGGTTAGGTCTAGGAGAGTCGGGTAGGTCTAGGGTTCATCCCATGGCTTGTAGATTAGGTCTGGCCACCCTCGCCTAGGGTTAGGTCTAGGAGTAGCCCGATAGGTCTAGGGTTCATCTCATGGCTTGTAGATTAGGTCCGGCCACCTCGCCTAGGGTTAGGTCTAGAAGTAGCCGGGTAGGGCTAGGGTTCATCCCATGGCTTGTAGATTAGGTCCGGCCGGAGGGGGGGGGAGGGACGGTGGTGGCGGGGGAGGGGGGGCGGCAGGCGGGAGGGACTTGAGCTATATTTCAAAATTATTGTGTCATGCAACTAACAATCATCTCTCAAAAAGGACATGTCAAACTACCCCTATAAATTATGATAAAAAAATATTTTTTATTAGATTTGAATCGATGAGTTGGGTCAAATATCGCCGCCCATGGTATCACCGCACACTCATGGCCGATAACCTTCTTCGTAGAGGCATCCTTAGTACCCATTCTTGCTCTTTTTGCACCGAAAGAAGAATGACCTTTTCATTCTATGTACCATCTTGCAATGTATTTGGTTGCGATTATCGAATTTTGTTGCATGGGACCGATGTGTGGTCGGTTCACTATGGACACTGGCTCGAGATGAATGTTAGGTTGTTCCAACAAAACTACAGGACCCTTAGTGCTGTTTTCGTGGAAGCAGGGAGGATCACAACCTTTTGGGGGAACACAGAGGAGTACATATAGTGTGAGATATGTTATGTATGCACATGTTAGGATCTCCCTAACCCCTCCCATGGGTTGCAAACTCTGAAAAGAGACGCTTCACCTCCTGTCTGGTTGGGATCTTTCTCCATCATGACGGATACAAAATATTGTATCTGACTGCAGGATGTTATCTCTTGGTTTCTCCCGTTGTAGTTTTCTCCCACGTCAGTAAAATCTTAACTACTGTACCAATGTACTGGCAAAGAGACCCTTCAGGCTAAGAACTCATTTTTATCGTTCACTGCTCCCCCTTTTATCGCCCCCCTTATCCAATCTGAAATAGACTTGATTTATATAACCTGACTTTCGGCTTGGGGCGCCATGAATCGAGCCTCCGTAGTTCCTACCATATATATATATATATATATATATATGATATATATATATATATATATATATATATATATATATATATATATATATATATATATATATTTATATATATATATATATATATATATATATATATATATATATATATATATATATATATAGAGAGAGAGGAGAGAGAGAGAGAGAGAGAGAGAGAGAGAGAGGAGTGTTACGTTGCGCTGTGCGCTGCCCCCGCCTAACAAATGCGCTGCACGTTTCTGACCGTCCGATCGCACGGATCAGCTGAAACGGCGCTCACATATCCCGCTCAATCCCCTGGCCGTCTGATCCTTTTGGTCAGCCGTCCGATCGGATGCATGCACAGCCGCACGCCCGTCCGCTACAGTTCGTTTCGATTCCCATCCGTTGGATCGATGGGAATCGAACGAACCGAAACAGTTTTCGCTGTTACTATAGCGGCTACAGTAACAGCGAAAAACTGTTTTCGACCGTTCGATTCCCATCGATCCAACGGATGGGAATCGAACGAAAGGGTGGCTGTGTGCTTGTGCGTTAGATCGATCCCAATCGAATGGACCGTAACAGTTTTCGCTGTTCCTGTAGCCGCTACAGTAACAGCGAAAACTGTTTCGGTCCGTTCGATTCCCATCGATCCAACGGATGGGAATCGAACGAACTATAGCGGACGGGCGGGTGCGGCTGTGCATGCATCCGATCGGACGGCTGACCGAAAGGATCAGACGGCCAGGGGATTGAGCGGGATATGTGAGCGCCGTTTCAGCCGATCCGCGCGATCGGCACGGTCAGAAACGCGCAGCGCATTTGTTAGGCAGAGCAGCGCACAGCGCAACGTAACACTCCTCTCTCTCTCTCTCTCTCTCTCTCTCTCTCTCTATATATATATATATATATATTATATATATATATATATATATATATATATATATATATAATATATATATATATATATATATATGGGTCAGGATCGGATGACCCAGCAAATTTTAACCCATTAATAACCCAGCACTCTTTGATGCACTTAGAGGTTATAGAATGGGCTGATTTTTTGTAGACATGTCCTCTATGGTATGTTGATCATCCTCACAAAAAAATCAGCCCATTCTAAAACCTCTAGGTGCATTCAAATGCGCTCTTCAAATCAACAGTTTTTTACTGTCAATTTTTAACCGTGGATTTGAAGATCTCATTTGATGCACCTAGAGGTTTTAGAATGGGCTGATTTTTTGTGAGGATGATCAACATATCATAGACAACATGTCTACAAAAAATCAGCCCATTCTAAAACCTTTAGGTGCCTCAAAGAGTGCTAGGTTATTTGCTGGGTCAAATTTTGCTGGGTCATCCGATCCTGACCCTATATATAGAGAGGAATGATAAAATGCGGCGTGCGGTGCGGTGCGGCGTCGTACCGCAGCCGCCTGATGCATCGCTGCGGTACGTGCGATGCATCGCACCTAACACCGCAGCCGCATCCTAACACCGCACGCACCGCATGCCGCATCCTAACACGCCCCTATATATATAGAGGAACGATAAATTTTGCTGGGTCATCTAACCCTATATATATAGAGGAATGATAAAATGCGGCGTGCGGGTGCGTGCGGGCGTCGCACCGCAGCCGCCTGATGCATCGCTGCGGTGCGTGCGATGCATGCAGCGGTGCATCAGGCGGCTGCGATGCGACGCCGCACGCCGCATCCTAACACGCCCCTATATATATATATATGTATATATATATATATATATATATATATATATATATATATATAGAGAGAGAGAGAGAGAGAGAGAGAGACACTAGTGGATGCCCGTGCCGATCGGCACCCAGTGGGCGCCTTCGGCGCAGCACGCAACTGGAGCCTTCAGCGTGGCAAGCAGTTGGCGCCTTCGGCGCAACATGATTGGCACGCAAAAGATTTCGAGGGAGACGCAAAGTATTTCGAGGGCGCCGATAATATTTCTAGGGAGATGACAAAAATTCGAGGGCAGTGAAAATATTTCGATGGAGTGACAATATTTTGAGGGTGGCAACAATCTTTAGGATGTGATAATATTTAAAGGATGGGGGAGGATGTAGTTTGCCGAAGGAGAGAGAGAGATCGTATGGAAGAGAGAGAGAGAGAGAGAGCGCGAGAGACAGGAGAAAGAAATCATGTGGAAGAGATGAGAGAGGGGATCGTGTGGAAGAGAGAGAGAGAGAGAGAGAGAGAGAGAGAGAGAGAGAGAGAGAGAGAGAGAGAGAAAGAGAGAGAGAGGGAGAGAGAGAGAGAGATTGTAGAGAAGAGAGAGAAAGAGAGCACAGAGAGACAGGGACGAAACTAGGATTTCATTTTTGGAGGGACGAAAGCATGGACCAAAATTTTTTTGATCAATTTTTTTTTTGACAAACATGCGAGTATCTATTCATCCTGCCCAGAGGCTAATGAAAAGAGATTTTTTCACCAATTCAATAGAAAAATTTCATCTTGGGTGGGGAGGGCATAAGAGAGATAAATCCAAAAGGATAAATTACACCTTGCCCCCTAAAGTTTAGCTTAAAAACACTTAACCCGTATGTAGTTTATTTTGTTCCAAATCGCAGCCTAATGTTGAATTGTTCGCACAGTACTCCCCCTTTTGTCAACTACTTATTTCCTCATTAGATAATTTTTATCTAGTTAAAACTGAATTACAGAGGGGCAAATTTTAGTTTTTAAACTATAGGGGAGTTAAGTGGTTTTTAAGCTAAAATTCAGTGGACCCAACCCAAAATTTTTGGGGGGGGGGGGGGGGGGGGGGGGGGGGCTGACCCCCTTGGTCTATGTGTAGTTCCGTGGGAAACAAAAAAAAATCAAACATGCGCTACAGATAGCCGTGATTTTTTTTGTCAATTGTTTAACCACGCGATCTAGTG